>JAKCWG010000379.1:0-125068 GCA_021464415.1 Lonicera japonica
GATCCGGACTGTGCAATTTTGCGAAAAGGACCCAATTCCAGAACTAGAAGAGTGTATGCCCTGGTTCGTCGTGAAGTTCTTCGACGACAAACAATGAGCCCAACAACAGATACTGTGGCTATGGTAGCCGTAATCAAACCCCTTCCAATTCTATTGGCGAAATTCAGATAAACGATCTGGTAACGGCCAAATGACTCTCGGGGCTCCAACTCCAAATACCCCCATGCTCTGTCTGCGGACTTACCGGACACTCGAAGAAGGCCTGCTATGAAATCATTGGCTATCCTGATTGGTGGAAGGATACTCGCAATCGCAAAACCGGTCCAAACACAGAGGGAGGTAACAAAAAGGCCTCAGGCTTACTCACCACCACAAGCACATCAGGTATGGCTTTAAATTCTGTCTCTGTTTTGAATAATACATGGGTAATTGATTCTGGTGCCACTGATCATATGACATCTAATTCAAACATGATTACACCCTTAATTCCATCACCTCAGACCTTTGTTTCCACAGCCAATGGTGCTCCAGTTCCTGTAATAGGAAAAGGATCAGTCAATCTATCAGACACCCTGAACCTAAGCTCTGTCCTCGTAGTACCATCCCTAGATTATAATCTATTATCTGTTGCTCAAATAACTAATGCCTTACACTGTATTGTCATATTTTGGCATTCTCATTGTGTTTTTAAGGACATTCAGACGAAGAAAACGATTGGTTGTGGCGTTAGGCGCGGAAAATTGTACTACCTGGACCTGGAGCTGAACAGTACAGATCGTTTGCACAAAGCCTTGAACACTAGTACATCAGAAAAGAAGATTGTCGATGAACTTTGGTTATGGCACCGTCGGTTAGGACACGCATCGTTTGGTTACTTAAAGAAATTATTTCCCAGTTTAATTAATAAAGTTGATTCTTCTGTCTTTCACTGTGAGACTTGTGAACTGGCTAAAAGCCATCGTACTTCATTAAACCTTCATTAAATAAAAGTTCAGTTCCATTTATGATTATAATTCTGATGTATGGGGTCCTTCTCACATTTCTTCTTTAAGTGGTATACGATGGATTTGTCACATTCATTGATGATTGCACTCGAATGACGTGGATTTGTCCCATGAAATCAAAAAGTGAAGTTAGTACTTTGTTCCAAAGATTTCATAAACAGATCCATACACAGTATAACGCTACGATTCAAAATTCTCCGCAGTGCACAATGGTGGTGAATATATGAGTACAGAGTTACAGGCATTCTTCAAACTCCATGGAATCATTCATCAGACTACATGTCCTTATACACCTCAACAGAATGGAGTTGCCGAACGGAAAAATCGTCATCTATTGGAAATAGTTCGGGCATCATTGATTGGCGCAAACACACCAACCTTATATTGGGGCGAAGCACTGTCCTCGGCTGCCTATTTGGTAAATCGCATTCCTTCCGCTACACTTGATTTTCAGACACCCTTCGAAGTTCTAGCTAAGTTTGTCTCGGCCCCTACCGTGTCCAATCTTCCTCCCCGGGTGTTTGGATGTGTCACATTTGTCTATTTACCAAAGGAACAACGGCATAAGCTTGAACCTCGTGCTCTCAAGTGCATCTTTGTCGGGTATGCAGCCTCTCAGAAAGGGTATCGGTGTTATCATCCCCCTACACAGAAACTGTACGTCACCATGGATGTTACGTTTCATGAAGAAACTATGTACTTTGATAGGACTAAACTTCAGGGGGAGCACTATAAGGAAGTTCAGTCATTTGAGAATGTCAATGAGGAAGAGACAAGCTCAATAGAAGTAGTTCCAACGTTGACTTCAGGTTCACCACCAACAGAAGAGACAACCGAAATCCCACTAATCGGAAAGTTAATAGAAACGGCAGAAATCTTTTCTAGTGAAGTTGGGTCGTCTCCATCTCCGCATAACGCAAACAACCAATCGTCCTCTTCAAATATCCCTGAAACTGAAGCCTCCCAGGTATCTCCTTCTATTCCTATAAAGAAACTTCCTAACCGAGCAAATAGAGGTATACCTAAACCCACATATGACCCAGATTTTACCAGCAAAGCCAAATATCCCATGAGTAATTATGTGTCGTATGATCAGTTAACTGCATCTAACAAATCTTTTGTGAATCAATTATCTTCTGTATCTATTCCTAATAGTGTGCAGGAAGCCTTATGTGATTCTAAGTGGAAATCAGCAATGGATGAGGAGATGAAATCCTTGTTGAAAAATGACACATGGGAGTTAACCGAATTACCAGCAGAAAAGAAGAAGGTGGGTTGCAAGTGGGTGTACACTGTAAAATTTAAAGCAGATGGTACAATCGAAAGATTCAAGGCAAGACTAGTTGCAAAAGGCTATACACAAACACATGGGATTGATTATCTGGAGACATTTGCACCAGTTGCAAAAATCAATACTGTGCGCGTGATACTCTCATTGGCTGCAAATTTGGACTGGCCTCTACAACAGTTTGATGTGAAGAATGCTTTTTTACATGGGGATTTAGAGGAGGAAGTATATATGGAGTTCCCACCTGGATATAAGATCCCAGTTGAGCATACAAATAAAGTTTGCAAGTTGAAGAAATCTTTATATGGGTTAAAACAATCCCCTAAAGCCTGGTTTGGAAGATTCGCGAGGTCAATGCGAAAGTTTGGATACAGCCAGAGTAATTCTGATCATACTTTATTTTTGAAAAGGAGGTATGGGAAGATTACGGCTCTTATCGTTTATGTAGATGATATGGTGCTCACAGGAAACGACCCTCAAGAACAACAGGCATTGAAGAAACTCTTATCTCAGGAGTTTGAGATGAAAGATCTTGGAAGCTTAAAGTATTTTTTGGGGATTAAAGTGTCTAGATCATCAAAAGGCATTTTTCTATTTCAAAGAAAGTATGCCCTAGATTTGCTAAATGAAACCGGGATGTCTTCTTGTCAACCATCAGAGACTCCAATGGAGGAAGGATTGAAATTAGAAGTCGAAACAGATCAAGTACCCGTCGATAAAGGGCGCTATCAGAGATTGGTAGGAAGATTGATGTACCTAGCACATACAAGGCCTGATATATCATATGCATTGAGTATCGTCAGTCAATTCTTGCATAATCCAGGGGAGAAGCATATGCAGGCAGTTATGAGGATTATTAGTTATCTTAAAGCAGCTCCTGGAAAAGGAATTCTATTCCAGAAAAATGAGGATATTCTGAAGGTTGAAGGATACACTGATGCTGATTGGGCAGGTAATATATGTGACAGGAGATCTACTTCAGGGTACTTCACATTTGTAGGAGGAAACTTGGTTACTTGGAGAAGTAAGAAGCAAAATGTAGTATCCCGATCAAGTGCAGAAGCAGAATATCGAGGAATGGCAGTCGGTATACAAGAGTTATTGTGGTTGAAATTGCTACTGACAGATCTTGGTTTTCCTCCAACAGAACCCATGGTACTATATTGCGATAACAAGGCAGCATGTGATATCGCACACAATCCAGTTCAACATGACAGAACAAAGCATGTTGAAGTGGATAGGTTCTTCATCAAAGAGAAATTAGAAGAGAAAGTTATTTCTGTTCCTCATGTCCGCTCCGAAGATCAGTTAGCTGACATTCTCACCAAGGCCGTGACAAAGAAGATATTCACCAAGCTAATTAGCAAGTTGGGCATGTTCGATATATGTGTGCCAACTTGAGGGGGAGTATTAGAATATGTATATATGGTAGGATATATTATTAGAATTATCGATATGGTAGGATATATATATTTATGGCATATGTATAAATGGTATAGTTGACTACCACCATAATTCCTAGAATTATGGGATATTATTTTATTTCCATGTACAGCCCATTCAATCCCTATTTAAGGGACCTTTGTATTCATTCATTAATCATCAATATCAATTAATTCTCTCATCTTTCTCTCTAATCGTCAACAATTTCAGGAAAGGAACCAACTCAAAATCAGTCAAGCAACAATAATCTAGAGTGGCTTGGTTTAAGACCTCAGTAAGTTTTCATCTGAGAGAGAGAGAGAGCGCGCGCGCTAGAGAGAGCAGCTTCAACTTACATTTCTGCTATTCTCTGAGAGCAGCTTCAACTTACATTTCTGCTATTCTCTTTCTTCTACTGGTGCCAATATACGCCCACAACTCCTCAATACTCATAGTGCCAAAATCGTTGTCAAGATTAAGTTTTAATAAATTGCATTCATCTAAACATTCAAAAGACTCTGTCAAGTCTGGAGTGGCTGATGAATCCTTAAGTTGTCCTTTAAGATATTCCATCAAAACAAAACCTGCACAAGTGTGCTCAGTTTTAGGATGCAGCTTAAAAGGTTATCTGAATGAACAATAATCAGGTAAAGTAATTTACAACAAATTTAAAGCAATTGAAACACATGTAGAAACATTTGTGAGGCTAGATTCTAGTTACAATCCTAATATCGGAATACTTACTAGAACACAAAATAGAGCTGTAAGTTGCAAAGGAGAATGCGGAAAGGGCTATTAGTCGAATTTTATTATGAAAGTACAAGTCTTCTTTCCTTGACTGGTGATTTTGCTCAGAGAAGTACAAGAACTAAGAAAATTGGTCCTTTCTCTACTCCAAATCAATGCAATCCTATATTTCATCTAGCTTTTGCTGATGATCTCATTATTTTTACTAATGGGCAATGGCTCTAAGACGTCTTAGAGATCTAATGCAATTTCATGATAAAATGAAGAAATGCTCAGGCCACCAAATCAATAAGAGTAGAGTTGTTTTGTGATCACCTAAAGTTCCTCCTGCTAGGTACCAAGTGATTGCTGAAGTTGCAGGATTTATTTAAAAAAAATAAACAGTTTCCTCTAAAGTTTTTGGGATGCACTTTGTACTTTGACAGAAAGGAAAAAGAATTCTTTGCTGCTAATCTTTTAAGTTGACACGAAGGTTGCTGACTGGAAACTGAAGCTTATTTCTCATGGTGCTAGGTTAGTCCTTTTAAAGCCTGTTTTATAAAATAATTCCCTCCCCCCTCCCCCTCTTTCTCTCTCGCTTAATTTCTGGTTTTGATCCTCCAAAAATCAATTATTACTTGCATTGAGAAGTTGTTTTCTAACTTTTATGGGCGTGCAACGGAAGGTGGCTTGGTTAAATGGGCTGATTGTTATTTTCCAGTTCAGGAAGGGAGATAGAAGGGAGGGGGTAGGGAGAAGGGGGGGGGGGTTGTTATATCAGGAGTATGTATGACTTGGTTAAAGCATTTGGCATTAATTACTGTGGAAATTGGAATAGTCGATCTTTAAACTCTTTGCGGGCGACATTCACAAATCTGTTTCTGAAACAAGTATGTCAACTCTTTGTGCGCTACATATATGCTTAAATGAGATTGCTGCAGCTCACCCTACTGATCTGGATCTTTCGGTGTAAAGTTTCTAGATAAATCACACAATGTGCAGTAGCATATTCAGAGGTCTCTTCCTTTGTATCTTTCTCCACAAATCCCTGATTACCCCCTTGCTCTCTAGAGACAGCATCATGACTGTTTGGAAGCCCACTTAAATGGTCAATTCTCAATTGCCTGGACCCAGACTATGGTGAGGGGCAAAATAAATCTTATGCTTCTAAGTTCTTGTCTCACATTCCATCTCACTGGTCTATTGTTGTTTGTAGGGCTATTCAGCAAAGGGCAAAAGCTCCCATTTGATGATGCTATTCAGAAGAATGGGATTCACTTGCTTCTAAATGCAGTTGCTGCAGATTTCCACAGATTGAATCTAATCAACATGTTTGTTACCAGCCCTGTTGCTAGGGAGGTGTGGTCCCAGTTTGAATCTGTGGTGGGCATTAGAACCATGTCCACCATTCTTTATTTGCAGTTGAATTTTTTAACAAACTTTGGTTTTGCCAATCAATGTAGGCCTGTAGGGGTATGTTCAGTAGCTTTGCTGAGCTGCCTCATGGCCTTAAAGGCATTGAATAATTGAAAAGTGTGAGATTCCTTGTATTAGATTAGGGAAAGGTTGTATTACGCTTGTGTAGTATTAGGTTTGCTATTTTCTGAATAATATTTGCTGTGGGCCATTGGCCCCTCTTTGGCTAAAAGAGAGAGAGAGAGAGAGAGAGAGAGAAGTACAAGAAAGAAGTAATACTGGACCTACTCCATGATGGAATAAGAGCCAGATACCAGCGAATCCAACTATGCAAAGCTTGAAAATCATAATTTATCTTTATTTCTTTCTTCTTTTTTTTTTTGATAATAAATTTTATTTTATTTCAAACTCAAAAGGAAGTTACAATCAAAAGAGGGAAAAGCCCGGTGAATGAGAGTTCCACTGAAGCTATGCCCTATGCCTACAGCAGTACATCAACAGCTACCAACCCCATTACAAAATAATAGCAATCAGAACATAAAGTTGTGACAGTCCAACACAATCATGAAACGATCAACAGAATTAAAAACATTCAGGGCTCTAACCCATAGCCCAGCTAAGAATATGCTGTGATTCCACACTTCATCTGCTGAGCTGCATCTTTCATCAAAGACTTCTATTTCTTTCCAACCAAACTGACCAAGCTACAGCCAAAACCACTAGTCTCCATATGCATTTAGAAATGTTGCCGGATTGCTTAAACGACCACTTGATTGCAATAACATCAACCCACCTCATAGGAAGAAAACTCGCTAGCCCAAACAGATTAAACAATCTAATCCACAAATCTTGCGCAAATTGGCAATGAATGAAAATATGGTCAATGTCCTCTCCATTTTTCCTACATAGCACACACATGAGGTAGACAAGTACATATAAGGTCTCCACCTTTGAATTAAGTAGCACATATTGACTCTACCCAACGAGGCTAGCCAAGCAAGACTCCACGCTTCCATATGAAATTGAATTGCAGGAATGGAATTGATGGTTGTGGAATTGATAGATTATAAAAAAAAAAAAAAAAGACTTGCAAGAGAACTTCCTGGAATGACGTGCAAACCAAACCCTTTTGTCAAGCATGTTTTGATTAAGACTAACATTTTGGATCACGCTAACCAATGATAAATACTCCCGAAGTTCCTAGAGAAGCTAAGATCCCAAAAATAAGTTGCGTTCGAAGACCAATAGACAACTAAGCCAATCAACATGCCTTGATTATTAGAAAGGCAAAAAATTCTAGGAAAAAGACTCTTTGGATTACCCCCAACCCATTTGTCTTCCCAATATCGGATAACATCGCCCTTCCCCGCACAAGTCTAGTGTTTTGCACAAATGAATTCCATACTTATGTAATTGATTTCCAAGGAGAACGAAGAGAACAATTGATATCAATGTTAGCATCCCACCCATTAGGATGAAGAGCATATTTTCTCACATTAACTTCATGCCAAAGCGATTCCTTTTCGAGAGGGAATCTCCATAGCCATTTCCCAAGCTAAGCCTCATTTCTTTTCAATAAATTGCCCACACCTAATCCCCCATTCCTTTTTGATTTTGAAACCAATTCCCAATTTACTAAATGACTCCCTTTACCCTCACCCTTCCCTTTCCAAAAAAATATCTCATTATTTTTTCCAAAATTAAAGCCGGTTTGTTAGGAATTTATAAAGATAAAGAAGTAAATAGGAATAGTCCCTAAAACCGATTGTAACAAAACCAACCTCCCCTTTTGAGAGACACCCTTTATGCCAACCTCCATTCTTTTTGCCACTCTCAATAACAAGATTCCCAAATGAGAGACTAGAAGGGTTACCACCCAATGGAAACCCTAGATAGGTAAAAGGCCATGAGCCACTACCACACACCAATTTGTGCGCTATGTGCGATAATCTATCATCTTCAATGTTTAGTCCTGCTACTGAACTTTTCCCCGTATTAACTTTCAACCCCAAGATTAGAGAAAACAATTTAATGACCCCCACCAGATTTTTGATGCAATTATCACAATTTGACACTGTTATAAGTTGTAAATATTGTATTAGGAAGGTAGATAATTTAGGAATCCTATTTAGTAGTAGTTTCCTTATCTGTGTAGGAGTCTCATGTATATAAGTGGGTAATCTTCTCTCTAATATTATTGAATAAAATTTCTCTCCTTCTCATAAATAACATGGTATCAGAGGGTTAGGGTTTTGTTTTGCTAGTTAACGGCAGACTAGGGTTTGTCGGGCTTCCAACTTTGAATTTCGTCAGCGAATATTTGATCTCACCTCCCACATAGGGAGTTGCGCTATCCACCGTCTAGCACTCGCCCAAAATCCGGCGTCGAACTGCCCAGCGCGTGGCCTTCACGCGCCGCCTTTTGTTTCCGACGCAGTCTCACGCGCCGGCGCGTAGAGGCGCGTGGAGCCTCCGTTCACTCTCCGGCCAGTCTCGTTTGGCTCGTCTCAGTTAGTACAACACGTATAAGTGCTTAGTTTGGCTCAGTTCGTCTTTATTCGGTGCAGATCTGAGTTTGGTTTGGTTTGGCCTTCGTGGTAACAATTCGGTGACTTGGTACAATTCGGTTTTGCTTCTATTTGTGGTCAGTACTGTTTATACTTCATATTCTGACCTATTTATTAGTTTGCTCTGAGATTTGTGTGGCTTGATTTCTACTTTCAGCGTATCCAAAGAATTTCGGTACCGTTTCGTCTCTCGTTTACTATTATTTACTGCCTTGTTTATGATTAGTACGCTGTTTTGTGACTCATTTTGTTCATAATAATTGTGGTCCTCGCTATAAAATTATTTAAATATGTCAGAGCAGAAGGCGGCAGTTGTTTCTGATGTAGTTTCTGTAATGTCGAAAATTACTAAGCATAAACTTAATGGCTCCAATTATCTTGATTGGAGTAAAACCATTCGAATTTATTTGCGTAGTATCGATAAAGATGATCACATGACTAGTGATCCACCTTCAGATAATTCGAGACAGACGTGGCTAAGGGAGGATGCCCGGTTATTCTTACAAATTCGAAATTCGATTGATAGTACTGTGATTAGTTTGATTAACCATTGTAAATTGGTTAAGGAGTTAATGGATTATTTGGATTTTCTATACTCTGGGAAAGGGAATATTTCTCATATTTATGATGTGTGCAAAGCCTTTTACCGTGCAGAAAAACAGGACAGGTCCATTATGAGTTACTTTATGGATTTTAAGAAAACGTATGAAGAACTTAATATGCTATTACTGTATAGCTCTGATGTCAAAGTTCAGCAGAGTCAGAGAGAGCAGATGGCTATCATGAGTTTTTTAGCTGGTCTTCTGTCTGAATTTGAAACTGCTAAAAACCAGATTCTCTCTAGTCCTGAGATTTCTTCCTCACAGGAAGTGTATAGCAGAGTTCTTCGCACAGAGGGGGTTTCTCCAGTTCAGACTCCACCTGTTCCGTTCAATAGTTCTCTGGTTAGCAAAAATAATGAGTCTGAACTTGGGCGGTTACAATATCAGGGAGGCAATCAAGGAGGAGGATCGAACAGTAACAATTTTAATACTCGCGCACATGATTCGGGAGCGAGTGTGACTCGGGGACAAGGCTCCGGAGGGATCGTATATCATTACTGTCATAATCCAGGGCATTTAAAGCGGGATTGTAGGAAGCTTCGGTACAGGACTCAGAGAGCTCACTCGGCCCACATGGCATCTACCACTGATATAGCTGAAAACTCAATCCTTATCCCTGCAGATGAGTTTGCCAAGTACTCTAAGTACCAAGAATCTCTAAAGTCTTCATCCACTCCAGTCACCTCTGTCACTGCAATTGCTGATTCAGGTAAACCAAATACATGCCTTGTTTCCTCATCATCCAAATGGGTCATTGATTCTGGTGCCACAGATCATATGACAGGTAATTCTAGCCTCTTTTCTACCTTTAGTCACATATATCCCCTTCCAGTGTTACTTTAGCAGATGGAACATCTTCTTCCGTTCTGGGATCTAGAACAATCACCCCAACCCCTGTGCTTCCCTTATCATCTGTTCTACATTTACCTCAATTGTCCTTTAATCTAATTTCTGTAAACCAGCTTACTCATAAACTTAATTGTTTCATCTCATTTTTTCCTGATTATTGCTTATTTCAGGATCTTATGACGAAGAAGATTATCGGTAAAGGACATGAATCGGGAGGCCTCTACATCCTGGACACATCGATACCTAAATCCGTTGCATGTTCGGGTGTCACATCTGCTTTCAAGACTCATTGTAGGCTCGGTCACCCTTCTCTTTCTCTGCTTAAGGAGTTGTGTCCTCAGTTTAATAAGGTGTCCTCATTAGATTATGAGTTGTGTCAATTGGCCAAACATCACCGTAGTAGTCTTAGTTCGAGAGTCAATAAGAGAGCATGTGCTCCGTTTGAATTAGTTCACTCTGATGTTTGGGGTCCATGTCCTGTCATGTCAAAAACTGGGTTCAAGTATTTTGTTACTTTTGTTGATGATTATTCTCGTACAACTTGATTATATTTAATGAAAAGTCGTTCTGAATTGTTTTCTCATTTTTGTGCGTTTTGTGCTGAAATTAAAACTCAATTTGCTACTTCTGTCCATATATTGCGCAGTGAGAATATTTATCTTCATCTTTTTAGACTTACATGATTCAGAACGGTATCCTTCATCAAACTTCTTGTGTTGATACTCCGTTCTAAAATGGAGTGGCAGAACGGAAGAACAGACATCTTCTTGAAACTGCAAGAGCCCTATTATTCCAAATGAATGTTCCAAAACCATTTTGGGCTGATGCAGTTTCCACAGCATGCTTTCTCATTAATCGAATGCCCTCATCTGTTCTTCATGGTGAGACTCCTTATAGTGTTCTCTTTCCAAATAAATCATTGTTTCCTATTGAACCCAGAATATTTGATAGTATTTGCTTTGTTCGAGATGTCCGTCCACAGGTTACTATGTTAGATCCCAAGTCTTTGAAGTGTGTTTTTCTTGGGTATTCTCGTCTTCAGAAATGATACAGATGTTATTGCCCTAGTTTGAATAAGTACCTTATTTCAGCTGATGTTACCTTCATGGAAGAAACACCATATTTTCCTTCTTCCACTTCCAACAGTCAGGGGGAGGATGATGATTTGTTAGTATACACGATTACGTTCCCTGAACCCGTTGCTGAACCAGCGCCAGTCAGACCTCCCATCTATCAAGTCTACTACAGACGCCGGCCTGCTGATTCATGTCCTCCACCAGCTTCTTCTTCATCATCAGATTCCGTGACGAGTGATGATCTTCCTATTGCTTTACGCAAAAGTAAACACCAGTGTACTTATCCTGTTTTGTCTTGTGTCTCTTATGATCACCTATCACATTCGTCTTGTTCTTTCATTGCATCTCTTGATTCTATATCTATTCTTAAAACTGTTAATGAGGCAATATCACATCCTGGATGGCGTAATGCAATGATAGAGGAAATGGATGCTTTAGACAAGAATGGTACATGGGACTTGGTCACTTTATCTGCAGGGAAGCAGGCTATCGGATGCAACTGGGTGTTTACCGTCAAGGTCAATCCTGATGGGTCTATTGCTCGTTTAAAAGCCCGTCTCGTTGCTAAGGGTTATGCTCAGACATATGGCGTTGATTATTTTGATACTTTTTCTCCTGTTGCTAAATTAACATCTGTCAGACTATTTATATCTTTGGCAGCTACTCATCATTGGCCTCTGCATCAGCTAGACATAAAGAATGCTTTTCTTCATGGTGATCTTCAGGATTAGGTCTATATGGAGCAACCTCCTGGGTTTGTTGCTCAGGGGGAGTATGGGAAAGTCTGTCATCTTTATAAATCTTTGTATGGCTTGAAACAAAGTCCTCGTGCTTGGTTTGGAAAATTTAGTCAGGCTATTGAGACGTTTGGCATGGCGAAAAGTAAGTTTGACCACTCTGTGTTCTACAAACAATCTGAAGCAGGCATCATTTTGTTGGTTGTGTACGTAGATGACATTGTCATTACTGGGAGTGATACTATGGGAATCTCTTCCCTTAAGTCCTTCCTTCATGCTCAGTTTCATACAAAGGACTTAGGGATGCTAAAATACTTTTTGGGTGTCGAAGTCACAAGGAGTAAAAAGGGTATTTTTCAATCTTAGAGGAAATATGTTCTTGACTTATTAGCTGAGACAGGAAAATTGGGGGTAAAGCCGTGTAGTGCTCCGATGATTCCTAATGTACAGTTGACAAAAGATGGTCAACTATTTGAGGATCCTGAGAAATATCGAAGATTGGTGGGGAAGTTGAACTATCTTAGAGTGACTCGCCCGGATATTGCGTATTCTGTCAGTGTGATGAGCCAGTTTATGTCGTCCCTAACAATTCATCATTGGGAAGTGTTAGAACAAATTTTGTGTTACCTAAAGGGAGCACCTGGACGTGGCATCTTATATGCCAATCATGGACACACTCGTATTGAAGGTTTTTCAGATGCAGATTGGGCAGGTTCCAAGGTGAATAGAAAGTCCACATCAGGCTATTGTATCTTTGTTAGCGGAAATTTGGTCTCATGGAAAAGTAAAAAGCAAAATGTTGTGTCACGATCCAGTGCAGAATCAGAATATAGAGCTATGGCCCAGTCTATGTGTGAAATAATGTGGATATGTCAGCTCTTAAATGAAGTAGGGATTAAGACTTCGGTACCGGCTAATTGTGGTGTGATAATCAAGCTGCCATACATATTGCGTCTAATCCCGTGTTTCATGAACGAACGAAACATATTGAACTCGATTGCCATTTTGTCCGCGAAAAGATCCAGCAAGGCTTAATTTCCACAGGATATGTGAAGACTGGAGAGCAATTGGGTGATCTCTTCATGAAAGCCTTAAACGGGGTTCGGGTTGATTATCTTTGTAACAAGCTGGGCATGATCAATATCTATGCTCCAGCTTGAGGGGGAGTGTTATAAGTTGTAAATATTGTATTAGGAAGGTAGATAATTTAGGAATCCTAATTAGTAGTAGTTTCCTTATCTATGTAGGAGTCTCATGTATATAAGTGGGTAATCTTCTCTCTAATATTATTGAATAAAATTTCTCTCCTTCTCATAAATAACAGACACAGAAAATTCTATCATCCGCAAATTGCAAATGCAAAATTCTAAATCTATTACGCCTAACCTCAAACCACTCAATCAAGCTACTCTCACAAGCTTTCTTCATTAGTCTTCTTAGCAATCCGCCACTAATATAAACAAAAACATAGACAACAGATATCCTTGCCGAATCCCTCTTGATGCCCCAAAATGACCTCTCGATCTCCCATTGATGATGACCAAAAAATTCGCCCATGAGATACAACCTTTGATCCAAGATCTCCATTTGTTACCAAATCCTTTACTTTCCAATACAAAATCCAAAATTCCCAACAAATATGATCGTATGCCTTCTCAAAGTCTGTCTTGAAGACTATGCCTTCCTTCTTCTTTGCCCTATATTCCTCTACCACCTCATTTGCAATCAAGACCATATCTTGAATTTGTCTAACTTGAACAAACGCCCCTTGGGAAGGGTCTATTGTTACCCCTAAAACTCTCGAGTCTCAACGAAAGGACTTTGGCCAAAACCTTGTATAAGGAAGTAAAGAGTCTAATTGGACGAAAGTCTTTAATGGAAATGGAGTTCAATTTTTTCAAGATTAAGCTATTCGTGTTTTCTTCTTTACCTTTTCTTAATAGTGAGAATTGAGAAACTAGTCGAAAGAAACATGTCAACCAAAAATTAGTGCAACTTCAGCTTGAGATTTTGTCGTGTATTTATCATAGCTACTGATGTATAACTGTGTTCTTTTTCACCCATTTGTTTAAGGCCAACCCACGGTTACGTCAGTTAATAACTCAATAATCACTTTAACTAATAAAGGATTTTTGCTGAATTATATAAGAAATTTATCCCCAAATCTGCTTACAATCAGATTATAAACCTCCCTCAACCACACTAGTAAGTGGAACTTAAAATAATCACCTAAGCAAGTCCAGAACATAATATTTCATTAACTCTCAACTATGTTTGAAATGTAACATAAGCTATAGTACCCAGGAAAATAATACAAAAAACATACCGAGAGCTCGGAGCATCTTCAAGTCAAATTTCTTGGATAAAGCTTCATGATTAATTTTTTTTGCACGTCTAATTACCAGCGTTTTGAGACCAATCAACATGTCCTAACAATAACGAAAATTCCGATTATTGAGAAATTTAAAAGAAAGTGGCACAATAAATTGATTAATACGAAACTAATCATGAGAAAGGGGAACTTGGACCATAGCGGTAAGGGCGAACTTGAAATTGTATGGGTAGACGCAGAATCCCGCTGCGTGAAATTTTTCTTGAGTCAATGGGCGTCTCCCGGTCGAGCAACCAGGGCCTCATGGAATTAGTGGGTGAGATGAACCGGATACCCATGGTTATCAAAAAAAAAATTATGAGAAAGGGGAGGGGGAATTGATACTTACGAGCTCGGATTCGGATAGGGAACAAAGCCAACGGACATCTTCAATCCGATTATGCCCTATAATAGCTTCTTTACTCATTGACAATGGATACTAATCTTCGATCACAACCACAGTATAATTAATTCAAAAACTGAAGCCAAAATATTTAAATGCAGCTTATTCATTTCTCAACTAATATAAACCCTAGCTTGTCTGCAAAAAAAACAAATAATGATGATAAACCCTTAACAAATATCATTACTTTAATTATTCCAAAAGAAAACGACTACAAGAACCATTATCATTACATAAAATCTATTATACAAAAACGTATAAGAAAAATCACATTGTAGAACATTTGAAGATGGGATCAATAACTATAATCCTTGGCCAGAAAAAAAATTTATGCACTTTTATATTAACAATAGATGTTGATTTATAGATATTGATTAGTAAATTTTAAAAATATAAATTAAAAGTAATAACACTTTAATTTAATGAATCTTGATTTAGAGATATTGATTAGTAAATTTTAAAAATATAAATTAAAATAAGTGACACTTTAATTTAATTATTTTTTTTAAATGTTGATAATAGAGGATATACGTAGGGGAGTAAAGCATTTACCCTACCTCATGTCACATGAAAAAAATTTAGACGATTAAATTTTGTCATATAAAGTAGAGAACAAGTAAATTTACTCTTTTTTTAAATTTTATACTATTCGAATAAACAACACTTGTATGGCTCATATGAATGTGGTACATCGTATGAAGCATAAAAAAAATTCATATGAGTATGGCTCACTCGTATGGGCATTTTTCTCTTGAATTGAAAAATGCCCATACGAGTGAGCCATACTCGTATGAGCATTTTTCTTTTTATTTTGAGCACTCATTTGAGAGAGACAAAAAGAATTTTTTTTGTCAAAATATGCCATACGAGTGTGGCTGCCTCTAATGGTTGAAAAATTTGCCTCTTTTATTAATTTTTTTTTAAAGCTCATATGATTAAACTATCTTTGTATGATTTTTTTTTTAAAAGAAAAACCATACGTGCATGACTAAATTTTTTTTTACCCTTTCCATTGTGTGCGGGCTTTGAAATTTAGAAAATAATTACTAAATTTACCTTAAATTTTACTCTATTCAATGAACATGCTCTAAGTAAAGATTTGGGGTGTATGGTTTGTATGAGTGAGAATTGTATCGGGCCTTTAGATTAAGAGAGCTTTAAATTTTTTGTATTTTATAGTATAGATATGCATATAATTTGTGCAGTATCTATCCATAAATATTTGTTAGTTTATAATATATATAAATAATTTTTAATATATTTTTATTTAAGGGGTAAATAACGAGTCGTGGAGATAATTTATTAAAATAAATAATTGGATTTAAAATTAAATTTTAACTGATTAAGAAAATAATCTTTTAAATTTAAATAAATAATAATTAAAATTATATAAATCGGCAGCAACGCAATCCAACATTATGTCACCCTTTGTGACTAATAATTGTACAAAAATATTCCAACGTAAACGGAAGCATTATGTAAAAGTGGACGTTCTGTGCACGATAATTAAAGAAATTATTGACCATTTGATCCATGACCGACATATTTAATATAATTGGTTGCCTTAAATTAATGTGGGCCTTATATTAAAGTGGCCGACATATTTTATAATTTATTTTTAGAAATTTTTAGATTTTTTTTTTCTATCACAAGATGCTTTGACCGATTTTTATACACGTCGGCCTCGTTTAATTTGAGTATTAAAAAGTGAAATGAGATTATTAATATTATCTTTTTTATAATACCTTATTTGATTCGCACAAATGTGTTAGGATTATTAATACCAGTACTAACTTAATGCCACTCTTTGTGATATAATTTAATACCAGGGAAAGGTGGTATTGTTTATTTAGGATTAAGAAAAATAAATCATATATTTTCAAAAATGTCATTACTACTATAATATTTTCAAAAATGCCACTACTACTATAATATTTTCAAAAGTGCCACTACTACTATATTATTATTATTTTAACTTAATTTTTTTTTAAAAAATTAACTATTTTTTTTTACATTTTTTTTTAAAAAATTTTGTTAGTCCAAAATATAATCTGATGGTGTCAAAATTTAGAAATAGATTATTAACTAATCAATAAGCGAATATCGGTGAATAAAAAATAAATGCGGCGCAGTGATAAACACATGACATTTTTTTAAGATAGGTTCCCCCGGTAGCGCTTATGCTATTCCGGTAGTACGTCCTCCTTTTGTGTGTGCTTGTTTTGTATTAGCTCAAAGGCAATCAATTTGAATGATAATACAAGCTACCAACTTCTCTCTCTCTATAATTTCCTTAATTTTATTTATAAGTATAGAATTAAGATTACAAATATCTCTATATAATTTCCTTAATTCTATTTATGAGTATAGAATTAGGATTACAAATATTTCAAGAAGATGAATAAAATATATAGGAGAGAAAGTGTATATTTTGGATAAGAAGAATTGTGTGTTGGCTTGGCTTGTTTTTTGGTGTGTTTTTTTTGGTGTTGTCTTTGAATAAATGAGACGAGGTATTTATAGGTAAATAGAGAATGACAATAAAGGTAAATTTGATAAAAATGAAGGGTAAAAGGCAATTTTTTGTGATGGTAGGTGAAATAATTATTTAAAAAAAAGTGTGGAATATAATGGAGTGAGATAATTATTTAAAGGAAAGTGTGGAATATAATGGAGTTAGATATTTATTTAAAGAAAAGTGTGGAATAAAAAAGAAAGTGGAGAATATTATTTTTGTAGGCCAATGGTAAAATTATTTTTTACTTTTGTAGGCCAATGGTAAATTATTATTTACCCCATCATAATCCTTTATATGAATTACAGAATCAAACATGGTATCAACGTTAGCATGAAATATCCCAGTATTAATACTGAATCAAACAAGGTATTGGTATTAAATTAATAACAGGATTAATAGTCAAGTACTATTAATACTAGTATTATTAATCCCACTGACCTTAATACTTGAATCAAACAAGGCCTTCGATTAATCTCTACTCGTGAAATTGTGTTGTCGCTGGTCACAATTGTTTTATTACCAAAAATCGATCTGAGAAGCTCCCAATTAATCAAAGAACTCGAACTGAGGGTGGCTTATGATACCGGGCCACAACTATGGTTGATTTATTTTTTGATGTTATTGTTTATTATTTTATTTAAATTTAGATAACAAATATAAAGATCAAAGTTGTCCAAGTAATTAAAAGATATTAAAATTTTAAAAGTGGAATAATTCGAGGCCTCACCTCCTAATTGCATTTCTCTTTCTCGAACACTTAATTCTTACTCGAAATCTATTAGGATTTTAATATTAAATAAAAACAAAGTAATTTTTTGATGAAAAAGAAGTAATAGAGTTCTTAAAAGAAAAAATAAAATCCTTAGCGTACTTTAAAAACAGTAGAATATTTTTCTTTAAATAAAGTCGAAGTGGTTTGATGATAATGGTGGGAGGCATATATTTGTTCCTTCACTTTTCAGCCAAGGTTTAAGGTTTAATTTATGTACACGACTCTTTTTGATACTAAAATAAAAAAAAATACTAATTAATTATTTTTATTTCTATGTGAAGTCGAAAGTAAGTGGGAAATGGAAAAAAAAATTCTTTGTGGGATGGAGGGGGAAGCGGTGGAACCAAAAAAATAAAATAAAATTTCACAAAATATAAATAAAGATGGAACAAATATACTCATAAAAATGAGTATAAAATGAAGCGTCTCACACAAATTAATTATTTTTCTTTCTTATTATTTTTCATGGTATTTTGGTACCCATTTTTAGTTTAATAGGCATTTTGATACCCATTCTCTTCTTTTCCGTCTCAACTCTGCTATATCCATTATTTGTAAAAAATAATACCTTTGACGGCCTTAAATATAACACCAAATGAATATAACCGTTCGAGAGCAAAAATATATTTGGTTGGTACTAGTCCTACTTTATAAGTAGCATCACATGCCCATTCAACTACACAATCTACTCAAACACAAATACAAAGCATAAAACAATTTGAATCCAAGCATTTTTAACAATGCAAAGTGGAAAACAATAATACAATTGTGATCAAATAATCTGCCAACTGTATGATATATAGGGCTACGAAAAGTCGAAAAGATTCCAACATAAGCGGAAGCATTTTTTTAAATGTGGACCTAATTATTAAAGAAACGTATTCACCATTTGGTCCATGATCTACTTATTTAATATAATTGGTTGCCTTAAATTAACGTGGCTGACATATTCTATGATTTATTTATTTTTATTTTTATTTTTAGAAATTTTTTTTCTTCTCTCACAAAGTGTTTCGACCAATTTTTGCACGCGCCGACTAATTTCCGCTTGTAGAATTGTGCATGTCGCTAGTCACAATTATTTTACTGCCGTAACAGGTATAGTCATAAAAATGAGTACGGAATAAAGCGTCTCACACAAATTAGTTAATTTTTTTTTTATATTTTTTTATGTTCTGCTTTATTTACTAGAGCCTTAATGTAAAATTTATAGTCTCAACTTGTCATATAATATGTGGCGTACCAGTTAAACACAAGGACTAATTATGTATATATAATTGTTTGCCTATGTTACTAGTTGTTAGTCTGAAATTGAATAAAAGGTGGCCTGCATGAGACTGACCTGGGTGTGTGAAATGTATGATGATAGTGTAATTTGATGTTTTTGGACTTTGTTTTATAAAAATAAGACACAAATAAACTAACATTTTTGTCATCCAAATATTGTCAAATATAAAGAATTATTATAATATTGAGTTTACACATACTTCAAATATAAAGAATTATTATAATATTGAGTTTACACATACTTGTGTAAAATTACTCCGTCCGTTAAAAGTTTAAATTTATTTTTGCTAATTATTTTATAGTCTGTTGGCATTTTTTTAAATTTTGTAATAAAAAGGTCTCCGGTTCACCTATATGGACGAGAATGTTGAACTTGTTGGTTTACCCTTATTTATCGTGGTTGTGGCTAGGTTAATTATTGTATGGAAAAAAAATTGTATTAACAAATTATTAATTTTTTTTTCAGTTATTTTTAGCATGACTTAAATTAGTGGTACTATTTTCTTTTCGGAACAATATTAATATACCAAAATTTGCAATCATGAATAAGATGTATTATTGACTCTTGTTGATGAAAAATTAATAGGAAAATTTGAACTAACACCATAAATAATTAATCAATCTTAATTCATTGAGGTACGTGTTTAACACGTTATATATCCTGCAACAAAAATTCGTTCTCACCGAAGTGTTGCTATTGGTTAGTTGCCGAAATCTGCCCCCAGGATTCAACAACAAATTCCTCCAAGACCAGCAGCACTGTTCGGAGGAATTTTAGAATCACAAACCTTATCCCACTTAAAATCAAGGATTAAGGAGGGAGGATGAAGATGCTTATTTTTCTAGATACTCAAGTGCCAGACGTTGTGGAAATATATAACGTGTATTCTAACAACGGACTTCTCATAAGGTGGAGAATATATACTTGTGAGAATCCGCAAATGCGACCCCCGGGTTCTCGTTCCCGTTGGTGGGCGTCTGAAACATCGGAAAGGATTCCGTTGTTCCATTTGCTTCTATGTGTTGATTATTCATATCGGGAGTCCCTCTATCCTATTTCTAGATGCAAGAGGGTTCGTTCAGAGTCGCCAGTACGTTTTACGAGAAAACGGACAAAATGATTGTGTAGGAGGGAAGGCTACAGATAAGCCTTTCTTTACACGTTTGTCTACGAAACCAGGATTCTATATGGTTCGGAAATTATATTACGGTTTGGGAAGGTGTTAAGCACCCATTCCGCCCTTTCGGTCTCTAGTGGTCTTATATGTTTATTCTATGTTGGAAAACTTGGATGCTTTTACTGATATTCTACTGCTTTCTGGAAATAACTAATGAAAACCTGTTTTTCGAGCGCGTTAGAAATCTACCACAACCATGTCGCCACTTCGCTTACTAGGACGGGGATCGACCTGCCCGGTCAGGTCACGGGGTGCGGGGCAGCGCCCCGTTAGAAAAATCGAGTTTTAAACAAGTCTACAATAAAACTAATATACAAATATCTTATTTAATTACTAGAAGAGACTTTAGTTACCTTCCCGACGATATATATAAGAATAAGAGAGAGAAAATATAATACGGCAGAGAAGACCTCCGGCGAATATTAGCTTTTCCTCTTAGAAATATTTTCAGCGGTCTGACTCTAGAAGGTGGCACACCGGGTGCCAAGATTAGATCCGAGACTCTTGCGGAAATAAATGTTATCGCAGATGCTTCCGGAGAAGGCTTAAATATTAGAAAATATGAGAGAGAATAAGGAATTTTAGTATAGAAATTGTGGCGAGAAGTTGCCGTCCAGAACCCTTGGGGGTGTTGGCCTATTTATAGTGCCCGGGAGAGATTGTCGCGCGACATTCCCCCAGAAAGGGCAAGTGTCACGCGACATTTCTGCTTGTCGCGCGACAAACGGCTGAAGTGATGGGTTCTGACACTGTGATGTGTCAGAAAGTGGTTGGTCGGGTGCAGAGGGGGATTGTCGCGCGACATAGTGGGATTGTCGCGCGACATATCAATGATTGTCGCGCGACAATGTGATATGTCGTGCGACAATCCTTCATAAAAATAGGTTTGTTGGCCAACAAACCCACCAAGGGTAGTTTCGGGTGCTTGGGTGGGTCCCGGACCTAAAAACAGTAATTCTCGAAGGTCGTTAGGGTTCTTGCGGGGGTCACGGATCGGGGTGTCTACAATACTCCCCCATTATCTGAGCACATTTTAAACGGCGTACTAGACCAAGTCAAAAATATATTAACTTAAAATTATAAAGAATAAAGAGTTTAAAATTTTAATTTAAAATAATTAAACAATGAGCTTGTGGACTTTTAAAATAATAACAATTTCTCAAAAAACTATTTTATTTTAAAAATAATCCAAATCCATTTTTCTAGTCAAAAATCCGGACTCGAACCTACAATCTCGTAGAAAAGAAATCTAAAAACTTTTTACCACGCCACTCAATCTAATATGAATAAAGTTAATTCACACTTTTATATAAGCAGCATCCTTTCTTTGTAACCACATAATTACGAGCATCTAGAATTTTTTATTACTGATTTTTCAACTGCCGTGATTCCCTAATTTGAATTAAAAGAAAATGTACAACATGTTGAGAGTGTGATCCAGTCCCCACTTACTTTATTTAAATGGTTTCTTAACAATTCCTTCCACTTCAATTTTTTTCAATTTTAAAATATCATAACTTTAAATCCAAAAAGCGGAATTAAATAAAAATAAATATATCAAAAACATACTCATCGTGATATATAAAATAAAATTCATTGTGACTATTTTTTAAGTTTTTTCATGTGTTTTTTCGAATTGGTAGAAAAAAACTCTAACAAAAAACCAAATTCAACTCAACTTAATTTTTTAACTTATTTTCACACTTCCTAACAAAAAAACTCAAAAACTCAACTCAACTCAAAACTTCTACCAAATATAGCTTAATTTTTCGATGAAAAGAAGTAATAGAGTTCTTCTTAAAAGAAAGAAAAAAAAAAACATTATTGTACCTTATATGTGTGGTTCTTATCAAAAAGAAAAAGAAAAAGTAGAATATTTTTCTATAAATAAAGCCGGAGTGCTTCCCATGTGCATCCAATTTGGACAATACTGGTGGGAGGTATATATTTTCCTTCACTTTTCAGCCAAGGTTTAAGGTTTAATTCATGTTCACAATATTGATTCATGCATTAGAACTAATTGCATGTTATTCGCCCGATGGTAAGCGAGTATAAACTTATATATTTAAGGTTTATGGACTGAGTAAGGTATTTTTATACTTGTACTCACTTTCATTGGACGAGAAATATGCATTTACTCGTTTGTCATTGAATAAATGAAAAGTAAAATATAATCAAATAAAAAATCGTGTGCAAAACTGCAAATAGCATCTACCTATAAATAAAGATGGATCAACTATACTCGTAAAAATTAGTATGAAATGAAGTGTTTCACACAAATTAGTTAATTTTTTTTCCTATCATTTTTCATGTTGTGCACTATTATACAAAACTTTAATGTGAAGTTTATCTTTAAGAAGGGTAATATTAGAATTCAACTTAATTAACTGAAATAATAAAATAGTTAATATTTTATTCTTGATTAAAAAGTTGTCCTTTAAAGTAATGGTTTTAAACGGATGTGCTTTATTATAAGCATTAACTACTATTTATGTAATGTCCTTTATTATTATATTTTTAAAAATAAAAATAACGAACTCTTGTATAAGAATTTGTGGCATATTTAATACATATTGAGAATTGATTCTTCTTAAATATAGGGAGTTAATTACACCCTTAGAGTATACTTTAACATTACACTTTTAATTTGATAATTAGTATAAAATAAATATTAATAACCAATTGAGTGTAAATTAATCCACCTCATTTACACCTTTATAATTAATTTAGATATGAATAATCGTATCAAACAATTTGCTAAAATAATATTCCAACCGATTAAAAAACTACTCGGTTAAATCTAAATCGATAATAATTTTTTTTTGTTCGAGGGTTATCTCACGGTGTGTTCGGGTCAGCTTTCGCTCACCTTGACTAATACGCACTCGCACTGCTTGACTGTCACTAGCCAAACATTATTTTAACAATGCCAAAAATTAACTTTAAAAGTTTTAAGTAAATCTCAAAATTATTCTAGTAACAATTTTATATTACTGGATTAAGAGATTTAATTAAATCGATAATAATTGAAATTTGAGAAAATTCAACATCAACACTTCCCAACGCCAGGTCACTGTTTGTGACCAATAATTGTACGAAAAGATTTCAATAATTTAGAGAAACGTATTTGGACAATAGTGGTGGGAGGTACATATCTGTTCCAATAATTAATGCTTTATATGTTGCCTTTTGATTTCTTACTATCGTTTTGTTAGCAAAATATAAGTACTTAATTTTGTATTTTTTTTTTTGAGAAATTAAAAAGTAAATTTATTTCTTCTAAGAAGTTGGAAGTAAAAGGGCAAGGGAATTTTTTTTCTTTGAAGTGTTGCTGTCAGTTAATCGCCGAAATCTGTCCCCAAGATTCAACAACAATTTCTCCGGGACCAGCACTTTTTAGATCAGTTTTAGAATCACAAACCTTAGCTCACTTAAAATCAAGGATTAAGAAGGAGGAGGATGAAGATACTTGTTGTTTTTCCAAATACTCGAATAATTAAAGGACGTTGTTGAAGTATATAACACATTCTCACAACGGACTTCTTAAAAGGTGAAAAGTACCCTACTATCTGAGTAAGTTCTCAATGATATACTAGACCAAGTTAAAAATATATCATAAAGGATAATGAATTTAAATTTTTAATTTAAAAGAATTAAACAATGAGTTTGTGGACTTTTAAAATAATACAATTTCTCAAAAAAACTATTTTTTAATTTTAAAGAAGTCTAAGTCCCAAGTTCACATCCCAATTCAAAAATCCGGACTTGAACCTATGATATCATGAAAAAAAATCTAAAAACCTTTCACCATGCGACTCAAACTAACATGAATAATATAATCAACATGCTTTCTTTGTACACCACATAATCTATAATTGTCAGACTGAATTATACTTTTATGACTGATTTTTCGAGAGTGTGGTCCCACTCCCCACTTACTTTATTTAACTGGTTTTCTTGACAATTCCTTCCGCTTCAATTTTCTTCTCCCTCAAACCACTTCTTCTCCTATAGCTTCCATCTTTAATAATCCAATGACAACTTCAAAATTTACTTATGATGTGTTCTTGAGTTTTAGAGGTACGGATACACGTAAAAATTTCACCGATCATCTTTATAGAGCATTGAAGAATGCTGGTGTTGAAACGTTCAGAGATGATGACGAGATTGAGAGGGGAGAAAATATCAAGTTTGAGTTGCAACAAGCAATTATACAATCAAAAATGTCTATAATTGTCTTCTCAAAGGACTACACATCTTCAAAAGCATGCCTTGAAGAAGTTAAGATGATTCTTGAACACAGTAAGACATCTACGCATGCTATTTTGCCGGTGTTTTATCACGTGGAACCTGCAGAACTTAAGAAGCAAGCAAGAGACCTCCCTGCTGTAGAAAGAAAAGAAGAATTCAGTGCAGCACTTACAGAGGTTGCAAGTATAGCAGGGATGCCTTTGAAAGACT
Source organism: Lonicera japonica (assembly GCA_021464415.1). Lineage (NCBI taxonomy): Eukaryota > Viridiplantae > Streptophyta > Magnoliopsida > Dipsacales > Caprifoliaceae > Lonicera > Lonicera japonica. Next base: position 24,678 of record JAKCWG010000379.1, read on the forward strand.
AGTAATTTCTCCAGATTCTCAACTATTTAACTTGGCAACAAGCTAACACTAATTTATATATACTCACACACACACACACACATATATATATATATATATATCTATCAGGTCGGCTCTCTAAAGAGAACAACCTCTCTTTAAGAGAAAGAATGATAGTCCATTTCAGAAGGTTAAATAGACAATTTTTTAAATGAATTTTGGTGGAGATGTTTTCTATAATAAGCAAATCGTCTCCACCAAATTTTATCAAAAAAAGTTCTTGTTAATCATATTAAGTGTAATGCATTCGTATTTCCTTCTTGAGACATTTTTCAACTTTTTTAAATAAATGAACGCTTATTGTATTGATCGAAATAGTAATATTGCTACTAAACCACAGCCATTTACAGTGAAATTTAAATGTAATTCCGTCCCTTCAACTTTTTTTATTTTTGAAAATTTTTATTTTGTAAGAACTTTTATAATTTTTTAACCAATGAATACCCTTTGTCCGTTATAAATTTTTAGTTATTTTGACACTAATAAGCTGATTTTCATTTTCTTTTTAGTGTAGCTATATTATACTATATATTAAAAATATGAAGAGAGTTTGGTATATACGTTCGCGAAATTATCAAGTTACCCCTGTTTACTTCACAATTTATATAGAAAAATAAAATCATGACCCTTTGAAATATAATAGGACCTAAAACCTTTACCATGAATAACAAATTTCGTTATCAAACTACTGATTTTTCTAAGCTCAAACTTTTACGGAATTTGAACCACTATTGTGAAGATTTGGCTTTGTGTAGAAATTCTATTTCTATTAGGTTTTATATTGTCCAATTCTTAATTGGCTTTGTATTGTCCAAATCCTAATTGGATTTGTATTATCCAATTTGTAGTAGGATTTAGTTTTGTGCAATCCTAGACCATAGGATTTATACTCTATAAATAGACCCCTTGTCATAGGGTTTATTCATGAGTTGTGTTATATTGTTTACTAGCTAGATTAGAGAGTATATTTGAGAGATAATATTGAGAGCTCTAATTGGTGGTTAGGGTTTGTTTTGTGCGTTGTACTCAAAATTGGTCTCATCAATAATAGCTATCACCCGGTGGATTAGTGGCGGTTTTGCCGACACCACCTAATTGCTTGTGTGCTTGGTTAGTTGTTTTCTTCTTTAATCTCTTACTTATCATATTACTTGAATACCATTGGTGCTTGTTTCTTTAATTATTGTACGCATAATTGTCCGGTCGGTCCTACGCTTGTGCTAAGGCTTGTTCTAGCGGTATCTTAGTACAACATATTGAACGCTGCCTCCAAGTTTATTTGGAATTGAAATAAAGCATATAATCTTCAAGGTGAAAGTCCTTGAGCATTAGAAAACTTAAATCTACTATTATAAAAAGTCGGAATGCAGTTCATTGGTTTGAATCCGTTTCAGGTTTTTGAGTTTTCGATTTTACCCCTTCAAGCTTCAAGTCCATTAAAATTTGAATATTTTTGCTCAAGCAATATGATTAGAAATTTAGTGCTTCCATGGGTATTAAAATACATTCAACCCCTAGGTCATTTACTACTTTTTTAATTTTTTTCCTCTAAATCATTTTACGTTGCACACGCTATACTTGTGCAAAAATATAGTCACTTTAAAAGTGCCAAAACCTTTTTCATTTTTTAAGAGAAAGTGGCTCGCGAAGCTTTTGTAAAACAATAAAGGACATCAATTGTGCACGGAAAATTTGCACCTTGGACCACACTTAGTCTAGCTCTCGGTGTTCGTCTAATTCAAATTCTTGTTCGTTTTTGAAATCCTAAACTTTTAAATTCACACTAAGAGTCTCTTATAGTTTATGTCAAGAGGTTGAATCATAATTAAATTGACGAGGATCAAACTTTCCTCTATTTGAAGAAATATTTTAAGCTAGAAATTATTTGCTTCTTCACATCCATAAGCTCTTTGTTATCAATTTTGAAATGAAATTTTTTAGGCATGAGGCTGTTTTCATTGAAGATGTCGTTCAAATGGTTCAAGGCAGACTGATGCACAAGGTCCTAACTGTTGGCCACCACCTAGTTGGAATAGGTTCTAGAGTGAAGAAAATAGATTCGTGGTTAAAAGATAGGACAACTGATGTGGGCATGCTAGTGATACGTGGCATGGGAGGGTTAGGGAAGACAACCATGGCTAAGTTTGCATTCAGTTCACACTATACAAATTTTGATGCCAGCTGTTTTCTTGGAAATATCCGAGAAGCTTCTAAAAATCCCAATGGTTTAGTTCGTTTACAAAGACAACTTCTTACAAATATTCTACGTAAAGAAGAGAAGAAAATATATGATGTAGACGATGGACTTAGGAGGATTCAATATGTCTTGAAAAACAAAAGGGTCCTTCTCGTTCTAGATGACGTGGATGAAGCGTACCAATTAGATGCAATACTTGGTATACGGAATTGGTTTACTTTGGGTAGTAAAATTATCATAACAACGAGGCGTGAGGGTTTGCTAAAGGCCCATGAAAAATTTGTAGTTCATAAGATTGAAAATTTAAATGATGATGAGTCTCTGGAGCTTTTTAGCTTTCATGCTTTTGGAGAAAGTCGTCCTTTCGCAGATTTTCTGAAGCACTCGAAAAGGTTTGTACAGCATTGTCAAGGGCTTCCTTTAGCTCTTGAAGTTTTAGGTTCCTCTGTATCTGGGAAAACATTGGATGTGTGGGAGAGTGCACTAAGGAAACTACAAGTAATTCCTGAGACAAAAATTATAGAAAAACTCAAAATTAGCTATGATTCTTTGGAAAATAAGCATGACCAAAACCTATTTCTGGATATAGCATGTTTCTTTGTTGGAAAGGATAAAAATGACACGGTCGCAATCCTAGATGGATGTGACGATTACTCAGCATGTGGGATTCAAAGCCTCATCGATAGAAATCTTTTAACGGTTGAACAAAATAACAAATTAGGAATGCATCAATCACTTCAAGACATGGGAAGACAAGTTATTTATGAAGAATCTCAGAATCCCGAGGAACGTACCAGATTGTGGCATCACAAGGATTCCTTTAACATCCTGAAAGACCAAACTGTAAGAAACTTGAAACTTCTATAGATGTGCATCTTCTTGTCAATATTTATCATTAAATTAATCACCCATTTTACTTTCTTACTTTATATATATATATATATATATTTATTAATTTACTTATTTCTGTTAAGGGCTCTGCAAAAGTAAATGGTCTCATCCTTGACATGAAGATGGTGAAGAAAAATAATATTTCTGCCGAAAATATACATAGCCGTCCTAGGTTCTTTTGGAACTTGACGTACCTGGCACGGACAAATCTGAATGATGAATTCTTGGGAACAGATGCATTTAAAGGAATGCGCAATCTTAGACTACTTAAGCTTAGCTACGTAACAATTTTTGGAACTTATGATGTATTTCCTAAGAAATTAAGGTGGTTGTACTGGCGTGGTTTTCATTTGAAATCATTACCTAATGATTTTTCGCAAGAGGATATAGTTTCTCTTGAAATTCGTAATAGCAGCTTGGAACGTGTTTGGAAGGTGACCAAGGTATTACTTTTTTTTATATGTTTTCTTTTTCAGTATGTACATATGGAGGTTTTGTGTTTAGTTACATTTGTGAAAGAAGCTACTTTTGATCCTCTACTATTTTGCTAACAGGTTCTTGAGTCTCTAAAAATCTTAAATCTCAGTCATTCCCTTCAGCATGTGGAAACCCCACACTTCTCAAACATTCCCAATTTAGAGAAACTAGTTCTCAAAAATTGCCCAAGCTTGGTCGAGATTGACGAATCCCTAGCCACCCTGCAAAGACTTATTGTCTTGAACTTAAAAGATTGCAAAAGTTTGAGGAAGCTTCCAAAAAACATAAGCATGGTTGAATCCCTAGAGGAACTTATTGTTTCCGGCTGTTCAAATCTTGTTGGGGTAGCAGACGAGTTAGTGAAGCTGAAATCATTGAGAGTGTTTCGTGCTGATGAAACAAATATAAATCAACTACTCTCTACTGCTCATGAGGTTGAGGTTGCACCGTGGCACGCATTGTCTTTTTCGAAATGGATTACGAAACCAAACAAGAATCCAAAAACACTATCATTTGTGCATTTACCAATCTCTTTGGTGACCCTAAGTCTTGCGAAATGCAACCTTTCAGATGATGCATTTCCTCATGATATTGGTAGCCTACCCATGTTGCAAAACTTGTTTATAGGAGGAAATCTGATTCGTAGCCTTCCACATTTCATTAGGTATCTTGCTGGACTCAAGAAGCTTGATCTATCTTGGTCTCCAAGGCTCGAACAAATTTCATGGCCGTCAACCACCGTGGAAGAAATAATTGTTTCAGATTGTAGAGAGTTGAAGCAGATAACCAATGAAACTTGGGTTGGTCCACAACGCATCACACATGGTGCTTGCTTCACTCTAAATTATGTTCAACGAGGCTTCAAGATAGAATCAATAAGAAAAGTTGATAGTAAAGTGCTCAGGAATTTAGGCTTCTCCGACTTGAAACCAATAGAAAATGTTGAGGTTTTGATTGCTAATGGAATTGTATGAAGTAAAAAAGAAATGTCTCATCCAGGTTCTCTCTCTAGCTATATGTTTATGGTTTACCATTTGCTACACACACAGATATATATATTATATATATATATATATATATATATTGCAGAGCTTAAGTGAAAAAATGATGGTTCATTTCAGAAGAGAAATGGATTAATTTTTTCATGAAACTTGGTCGAAATGATCATTATTATTTGTAAATTATCTCCATCAAATTTCACCAAAATATTCAATTTAAAAGTGAGTGAGATGATAATCTAAAATTTTAATTAATTTTTCATTATATCCACTTCCAAATTGATTTTTTCAGTGAAATTTTTGGAGACTCATTATATTGAATTATAGATTTCTATACCAAGTTTCATGAAAAAAAATAATTTCTGTTTACTCCTGAAATTGATTGTCTTTCTTAACCCTAAAGATAGGGTTAATTGTCCTCTTTAGTGCGGATTTTATATTTAAATATATCATGCGTTTTCTAATTTTATGTATATGTTTATTTTGCAGATTTTGCATGAATTTAGTATATTCAGCGTATATTATCCCGGGATAGAAGTTCCACACCAGTTTAACCTCAAGACCACAGGATCAACAATATCTTTTATTGTGCCTTCATTTTCGCATCTCAAAATTCGGGGCTTGAATCTATGCCTAGTGTACAGATTTTTTGGAGTAGATTGGATACCATTTCTAGTATCCTTTACGATCAGGAACAAGAGCAAGGGTTTGGAGAAGAATTATAAACCAAGGTGCTACAGAATTTGCGACATAGACAATGGATCTATGGTATGGTTAAGCCACTGGTTTTGCCAATTTTGGGGGCATCTGTTTCAAGTGGGCGATCAAGTGGAAGTGTCATTTGATATAAACATAGATATTAATATGGCTACTGATCGATGGAGAAATTAAGGAGTGCGGAGTTCAGTTTTTGTACTTTGATGATGAATATGGAGATGAAAAACAAGCAGTACAAAAAATATATCTTCGATCAGCCGTATACATCGTTCGAACTCACAATGTTTGACTAGGTAAGTGTAGCTTTATCCAGTGAACTAAAGGTATTGTTTATTTTAACTTTTATTTCAAAATAAATGATGCTTGTACAAAGAAAATAGGTGTGCACACACATTGCACATCCTATCTAATTATATTAAAATGGATGCAATGGTTGTCGATTATGACCGACATGACCCAAATTTTACTTCTTTTTGATCAATTTTGCTCTTGCACTTTTATTTGGGGTTTAACCCTTGATATCTAGCTTAAAACAAAAGATGCATTATCATTAGGCTAGTTAACAGCTATTAATGTTTTCCTATTTTAAGGTAGATATCCGGGTTTATAAAAAAATAAAATTGCACATGCATCGCATATGCATCTATCTCTTGTTTTATTATAACTTGACATTTGTGCACACGTACACAAATGAGTATTGAATGCTCCATTTTTCATGCACACATAGATCTAATTTAGAATGGAAAGAATGAAAAGTAAGAGAATTCTTGGTATAATGGTAAAATAGAAAAACTACCATACTTGTGCTGTCATAGCTGGCTTGATTAGCTTCCTGTTTATATATATACACTCGATATTTATATATAAAAAAAATAAAAATTGTTATTATTGATATTGGTGTTTGTGACACTTGCAGGTGACTGAATTGAGGTGGACAGAAGGAAGCCTCTTCTCCTTGGAAGCGATAATGCACGTACTATATATGTGGATAAATTCAAAATTTGGGATGCTTAATTCAAGGTTCACAAAGAATAAAGTAAAGGGCAAACACGTGGGTTATCTAGTTGGGACATGCACCCACTCGAATTTACAAAAGATTCTATACTAGATTTTACTTTGCTCGTTATTACAAATTTAGATTATTTGCAATTTGATGAATATGGTTTTCTTTTGTTTCTGTTGTCCAATTGTTATGTGCTGAAAAGGACATTGCTCCAATTTATATTTTAATTCTATTATGGCATGCAAAATCTTCTAATTTATTGGTTAAAAAACTGTCTAGTACTACTAATTAATATGGTGTTTGGTTGTCTCAAAAATATTATGATTTCTATTTTCATCTTTTTAAACTCAAACTTAGAGAAAGTATTATATGGATACTTTGGCTTCTTATGATTTTGATTCATCATTTGATTTTGATTTTTGTTACAATCTCAAATTCTAGACCCGCGGTTCGTTCGGGTGTTAACGAATGCCGGTAATTTTTGCCTTCGCCTGAATACAATCACTAAGTTATCAGGTAATTAATTTTTTCACGTGTGATCATATTCTTTGAAACATCATGTCCAAAATTCAGCTTAATCCAACGGAGGGATCCCCGATTGTCTGTACGGACAATCCGTAAGTTTGTGATTTCGACCAAGTGTAATCAATTAACCAAATGGAGGCCTTCCCAACCACCGATCGGGCTCAAATTTAAAGGGAAGCTACATAACATATTGTAGAACTGCATATCCAAAAATCAGCTTCATCTAACGATTGGACATTCAATTGTCCGTACTGACAATACAGATTTCCCGTATGGGTAATCTGCCCAAACAGGCAATTCGGATTAATTGGACCGTTAATCAGCCTTCCCGATGTCCAATTGTGCTCAAATTTTGAAAGCAACTAGATAAAATCTTGAGGAACAACATAACAAAAAATCAGCTTCATCCAACGGTTAGAAATAGATTGACCGTACGGACAATCTCATTCCCCGTACAGGCAATCTGATTTTACGATCGAAACGGGTTGTGTGGTGACCGAAATGGGTTATAAGGCTACCGAAACAGTTTATCGAATAACCCGTAAGGGAAATCTGATCCTCCGTAAGGGAAATTGAGTACCAAAGGCTAAATGAAGTGCTGTTTAAGTCAGGGCCAGTTTCTTAAAAGGGGTTGGCGATTTAGGGCAAAGACGCCCACTGCAAAGGCAAAGAAGAGAGAAAAACTTGTATTTTTATTATATCTTCATTTATAGACTAGCAAAAGCTTAGTGTAGAGAGAGAAAATACTGTAATAGAATAGGAACGCGAGTATAAACTCCTGTAACTCTGTTATAGTGTCTCTATTTTGACTGATCGACGAACCAAAGCTCGTAACACTGATATATTCTTCCGAAACAAAGTTCTATATTCGCGAAGGTTTCATCTAAATTATAATACAATGTAGATATACTGCAAATAAAGAGTATACGCATATAATTATTCATATCAGGTATATAATTGTATAAACTGTCAAAGCATGCCTAAATTGTTCCATGCCATGATTCTGCCTGAACTGTGCTAAAGCTTGATAACTGGAATTGTGCATTAATTTCCCGTACTGACAATCTAATTGACCGTACGGTTAATCCTATTCCCCGTAGGGGTAAACTGCCTTCAAGGCAATTTTTGCATGCCGAACACAGTAGGCTTCTTGTATCATATTTAGCAACCCGTATATATAATTTTTGGGCTAAAACAATAAGAAAAGGGTAAAAGATAAACGCAAGCATTTAGAAGCCGAAAGGGCGGCGCGGATGCCTAACACCTTCCCACGTTGTAACATAGTTCCCGAACCCAATCTGGTTGCGCAGACCATGTTGTACCCCAAAAAGGGTACCAAACACAATTTTGTCTGTTTTCTCGAAAAACGTACTAGCGACTCAAAACCCGTTTACAAATAGAGCCACGCGCCGAACGGCGTTGGGGGGTTCCAATCGGGATTCTCACAACATCTATTCATCAAGTAATTCATCCACTTGGATCTTTAAGTAGTTTTTATAATTTTCATATCAAAGGTCAATAAAAACAAAATGAGTTCCAAGTGGGGTTTTGATGCGAATCAAGTAGATAGTTAGAAATTCTTGTTAAATCGTATAATTTAACTTATGTTCAATCAATATGAACCATCAATTTTGATAATAACTCGAAATCTTAACATAACCCCAAAACTCATCCAAACATGTTAGGTTTTAGGTAAACGTGTGATAGAATCAAAATCAAACGATACTACATTCTAAAAATAGGTTTAGCAATAGATTCCCACCTCTATGGAGCTTATTTCTCGAGTTTGGAATGTTGAATCGAGCTAGAAGTCGTCAAATCACCAAATTCCCAATTTAGCTTTTTGTGCCCTAGCCATGGAAGAAAGAAGAATGAAGAAGATAAAGAGGATGAAGGTGCGATCTTATTTCGGGATGAAGAATGAGTAAAAATGTCTTTGGAGACCTTCACCATTTAGCCCCCATCTCTCTAAAACCTTTCCTTGGTGTATGGCTTCGAAAATGGGAGGTGGATGTGTGTTTTTATGGAGCAAAACGGGCCAAATCTAGTCAAAACTGACTTTCTAATGCACCATGATCGATCATGATCTTCCTCATGATCGATCATGCAGTCCACTGCCAGCACTTGGCCTTTTGTCGATCAGGAGCACTGTTCGTAATTTAGCTATAACTTTTCGTTCGAGACTCCGATTGAGATGATCTTTATGTCGACAAAAAGGTAATTCAAAGATCTACAACTTCCTGAAGGATGTTTCCCCAAAATATGGATAAAAAAATCTCATAATTTTGTTGAAGACAACGCTCTGCCATGACGTCACAGAACAATCAGATTTTTCTAAGCGCCCTACTTCCCAGGCTATTTTGACCAACGAGGAGTGTGAATTAGGTTCTGATCGAAACACAAAAGTTGTAGATTGGATCAAAGCCTAAACATAGGCGCAAATAGGAGCTTAGTCGAAAAAAGAACGGAGAAGTTACGATAACTCAAAGTTGGCTAAAATTAAGCAACGTGTAAAGTGAAAACATGCGATTTACATCTCATTTCAATTCGAACCACACGAATTACGAAACAATCACTCTCGTAAACTTAATAGAAATATGATGACACACTAGAATTATTAGACCAACTAATAAGGGTCTGAAATCAAAAGTCCATGCCTTACGGTGATTAAGCCTTAACCGAGTTTAAGAAAAAAGACTAACTCGAGAATAAAAGGATGGGGCTTTCCTTAAGAAATTTCATCCTCAAAATTTATATAGGAAGGTCCATGACAAGAGAAATCATCAAAGTATGCACATTTTCTCTTTCTTAAGAGAATATCCATGGTTTGGGAATAAAAAACTATAATTAGGGAGAATTGAATAATACCCGCCTTACATAAAATGAATAATGGGCAATTCCCTCAGCATACACTGCCTTCTAAGTATAACCCATAAGAAACTTTTCGAATTCCGAAAGAGTGTCAAGCAATTGAGGTGCGGATTTAAAAGATCCAATAATTTTCCTACAAGTCCTAGGTCAAACGTAAACAATTCTCAATGCGCACTTCACAAGTCGTGGTGTTTACTTCACCAAGAATATATATTATAGGTAGTTTTCTTGATTGGATAGAGCATGACTTTCTCTCTCTCTCTCTCTCTCTTAGTGCTACTTGGCCGATAGTTTGCCTTATCCACAAGGGTCGAGAAAAATGAAATGGTTATCGATGTTCAACTACAAGGATAAAGTCTAAAGTACCAAGTTTGCTATTTGCATACCCCTTCACCCCTTTCTTGTGGTGGAATAATTTATTAAGAATTCAAGCAGGAGAGTAGTAGGCGAGGAAACGAGGATACTACACTGATTGTCAAATTAACAAGAAAATGATGGAAAATGATCTGTCAAGGATCTATAGAAATGACATGGCTACTCTAGGTTCACATTTTTTCCATCTAAGAGCATGTATCCACTGCGAAGTTTCTGTTTACCTTGCGTATGATCGCTCCGAATTATAAAGCTGTGCCCAACACTATTTAGTTCTCCAACGCAGCTAATTGGATTTGCAATTTTTAGGGACTCACTAGAATTTGAGGGGTGCATTTCATGTTAGGAACAAGGTCAAGGAGTGTAGGAATACTACATCAAATTCGCTAACCACAAATCTTAATGTGCTCGGTGAAATAATTAAGAGAGAATAGGGTCCATTTTACTTAGTCTAAAGTCATGCTCCACCATAGAGGATTCGTCACTATCTCGTATTAATCAGGTAATCCAAACTTGGAACATCATTGTGGTCTCAATAACACTTTTTAGAAGAAAGCCGGAAAGTCACATACCAATCACCATATTGGTCTACGCACCTGGAAGGTAGAGTACACAGTACTAAGAATTATACACAAGAACATTAACCACTCTAATGGGGTTCTACCATTTTCTTAACTTGCATCCTTTTAAAAAGATAAGGGTTCAGACAAGAGGAGGGGCATAATTCTACCAACCACCTCCTAATTAAAACCACGACGTAGTCGCTAACTCAAGGAATCAATTAGTGGTTATTGCTAGGCTCCATTAGGTCGTTTATCTATACACTAAAGGAATTTTAAGTTAAATCTATCGATTTATTAATTTAGAAGCCATATCAAATATGAATTTAACAATTTGTGCCCTTCCGTTACGCACTCTGATAAATTCTCCCTCGACTGGAGGAAATGGAGACTGAATTTCGAATGTTCTTTTTCGTAGAGTAGAATAAGAAGGATCTACGTCTAGCTTACGATCGATATACCAAGGGAACCCCACCAAAAACTCCTTGCTCCTACTCTTACAAGCTGAGTATATCTTGGATGTGTAAGGGAAAAACATATTAAATAGATTTGCATTTACTTTTAATCTGGGTTCTAATTGTTCAGACATGCCATGAAGTTTCGATCATTCACATTGACATTTTGACTAAAATACGAGGATCTTAAAGGTTTCGCATAAATGGGGATGGTGTACGAATCAAAAATTTCACTGTCTAAAGAAATTTTCATAAGTTTGGTTTATTTAACTTTCAACGTCGACCGAGGTGGAACCGTTCATCAATGTACTCCATTATAACCCCAATATAGTTACTCAGATATTACTCTTCCAACGATCATTTGGACAATCACGTTTAAGGTTAATGCGGCCGGTGCATTAGTTAGCCTAAATGGTGTAATCAAGAATTCAGAATAACTATAACAAGTACAAAATTTTATTTTGGAATGTTTGTCTCAAGGACGAATAATTGATAATAATCTGATCGCAATTCAATCCTAGGACAAGAATGAGCACTCTGAAACTAGTCAAATGGATCATTCATGCGCGGAAGAAATACTTGTCTTTGATCGTGACTCGATTGAGTTAATAGTGGTTAGTATAGAGAAACAGGATGACCCATATCCCTTCTGGTAAATGAAATAGATGCTCCCTATGGAGACGAACCTTGTCCAATGAATTCCTTAGATAAAGTTCATTTCGTTAGGTTTTAAGCTTACTAAGCTCTATTGGAGCCAAACGGTAAAGTGCAATGTTGATTTAAATAAACGCTATGTCCCGTTGACATCCCCATACTAATGGGAGGTTTTAAATTCTTCGAGTGCAACTTGAACTTACAATATTTGCATCAATTATAAGAGAATAAAGCTGTGAGAACCCGCATTCTCGATGCCTGAGTCCTCATGGGCGGCGATTCCGTTGTCGCTTTGAAAATCGATTTTGAAAAGAATAAGCGTCACCAGTTTGTTTTACTAAACAAATAAAAAGGTTTGTGTGAAAGAGTCGTATTTATGGACTAAATATCCTCTTATACACAATGTATGCGAAACTAGTTGATTCGAAGGTTCGGGGATTAAGTTACGAATTAAGAAGGTGTTAGGCACCCAATTCGCCCTTTCGATTTCTTAAGTAGGATATGCGCGTGTTATAATTCAGTTCTTGCATGTTATTACTATTACTTTACATCTTTTCGTGCTTACTTTAGAAATCGGGATTTTAGGGATGGGATAAAAACGATGTGTTTCTTAGTTTGCCCATGATTTTTGAAAATAAGTGTGTGTGTGATTTGAAAAAGAAAGTTTGATAATAATAGATGTAATAAAACAAGTGATTTTGTAAAACATTGGACTTTTCGGAAGTTAATTCGATGTGCAATCCTATATTCGATATGATATGAGGCGAGTTAATCGATCGTATTACCATAATCTATTGATTAAACAGGTATAGATGGCACTAATACTCTCATAATTGAGTATTTATCACATATACACTATAATCTATGAGTTAGATTGGATATATAGGGATTATTGATTCCTTCATATAACAATACTGCAAATTCGAGATTTTGAAAAAGTAAGAAAGTAATAATACTATTTTGATATTGGATTAGGGTTTGTAATACGCCCTTTGGTTTTGAAAAATCAAGTGATATAAATTATGCAAACAAGAATATGAATTATAAGACTGATAAATAAATAAAAGAAGATAGAGAAAATTATACCTGAGCCCTCTTGGAGGGAGACAATAAGGGTTTCTTGGTGTGTACCACGAAATCTCCTTGATTTTTGATGAAAAATATGAATGGAGGGGGGGGGGGGGGCTCTATTTATAGTTGAAAAATGCTTGGAGAGCAAGAAAAAAGATTGCAAACAGGACTCTTGGAGCTTATCTAGAAGCCTTCCCATCGTTGGATCATGCTGATTTTTGGATATGTGTTGGGAATAAAAGTCTTCTAGATAGTATCAAAATTTGAGTTCGATCGGACTTCGAGAAGGACTCATGTTTTTTTGATTGGTACGAAGAGTTTATTTCCGCGTAGGAAAGGTACTTGTTGTAGAAAAAGTCACTTGTTGTATGACAATTCAAGTTCTAACCGTTGGATGATTCTGATTTTTGGATATGTATTGCCAATAGAAGTATTCTAGACTCTTTAAAAATTTAAAGCCGATCAGAGCTCGGGAAGGACTCAGTCTCCTCAGATTGGTACAAAGAGTTTCTTTCCGCGTAGAAAACATACTTGCGTACAACAACCTCACTTATTGTATGACAAGTGAACTTCTAGCCGTTGGATTTTCTTGAATTTTGGATATGTTTTCCCTCCAAATGTTTTCTAGCTTGTATTCAAATTAAGATCGATTAGAGCTCGAGAAGACCTCCATTTACTCTAATTACTACGAAGGGCATTTTGACTAGAATTGCACAGTAAATGAATTAATTCTTAATGATCCCATGTCTAATAAATATGAATTTTGGATATGTTATTCCCCAAAACAATACCTATCTAATGACCAAACTTGAGATCATTTGGACTTCCAGAAGGTTCCTTTTTTATTACCCGAAGTGAACTCCCGATTTTCTGAATGTTCGAAAATCCAACTGTTGGATTGAGCTAATTTTTAAGTATGTTTCTCCTTATGGAGATGTATAACAATATTCAAAGTTTAAGGATGATCAGTGTTCGGGAACTCACCTTTCACAAGTTTTCAAAAGTTTTAATAATTTTTGGTAATTCTCGTAACTTCTTGTCTGGGTGTCCTTTTGACTTTATTCTTTGACATGTATCACATGTATATGGTATGTATTCATCTAGGAATGTTCTTGCATGAATGCGTGCTCGTTTTTCTAAAGTTCGAGATTCTTATGGGGGTCGCAAAATGAGGTGTTCATAGACCCTCTCGGCTTGGGTTCTTTGTGAAGCAAAGAAACTAGGACGATAACAAGAACGCATCATTTTATGGCACTCGCATGAATCACAAGTGATATTTAGAAATAATTTAATGCAAATGATGTCGTGCTCTACTCTTTATTTTCGCTGGGGATAGATGGGCGATTTTTGAGCTGTTCGGGACATGTCCTGCTCCTTACTCTGATTTTGATTTGGCTGTTGAATTACTGTATTCTCACTGGTAGGGATGGCTATTGTCAACGATTCTTTCTCGAACTGACATATTCCCATAGGCAGGGATGGTTCTGTACTCCCACAGGTAAGGATGTATTCCTATAGGCAGGGATGATTTTGTACTCCCACAGGCATGGAAGAATTTGTACTCCCACAAGCAGGGATGTACTCCCACAGGAAGGGAAGGTTTTATACTCCTATAGGCAGGGAAGGTTTTGTACTCCCACATGAAGGGATGATTTTGAATTCCCATAGGCAGGGAAGGTTTTGCACTCCCACAGGCAGGGATGATTTTAAATTCTCACAGGTAAGGAAAGTTTTGTACTCCCACATGCAGGGATGTACTCCCACATACAGAGATAATTTTGAATTTCCACAAGCAGAAAAGGTTTTGTACTCCCACAGACAGGGATGTACTCCTACAGGCAGGGATGGTTTTATACTCCCACAGGCAGGGAAGGTTTTGTACTCTTACAGGCAGGGATAATTTTGAATTTCCACAGGCAGGGATGTACTATGTTAACGATTGGGTATATTATTAAACTGATGTACTCCCACAGGCAGGGATGATCCCTTTTTTTTTAAAAAAAATAAGAACTTTTGACTAGCTTCTTTCTTCTTGAGAAAGGATCGAGTCACGTTCTCTTAATTATAGAATCTCGTGCATGAGTTTTGGACTTTGCCTCTTGCTTTACTTCCATGGCATTTTTCTCGTGTCACCGGGGTACGATTCTACTTATTATTTTCTGACTTCGTGAAAGGAGAATTTTTTATGTCTGCATCGTTTTCTGTTTTTCGATAGCGTTATTCCTCCTTGATTGTTTGTAAGCTTTTTTGATGCAGCTTATTTATTCTATTTTTATGGTCAGTAGCCTTCCTCAGCCAAGACGTAATCATTGGCCTTTTGGCCTAGGTGTCACTCTTAGTGTGGCTCTCGCTGCCATCTTTTGCCTTTTCTGTTTTTCAATACTCTTTTCTTTTGGCATTGTGGGATTTATCATCTTTTCTACTCTTTCAATTTTTTCTTGTACCCACTTTGTTCCTTTCTCACTTTGTCAAGTTTTCTTGAGCATCATCATCCTTGCAATTTGAGAATGTTTGCTTTAGAAGTTCACTTTTGACATAGTCATGCTGTGTTTGTGATATTTTGTTCGAGAACCTTTGGGAGCGTGTCTTGAAGACTTCTTAGAAGAGAAGAAGCTAGGCCAAAAGCCCTTTTTGTGGGGTTTGTTCCCTGCGTATCAGTTTTATGATTCCAATATTTTTCTTTTTAACTTTCTTTTGTATCCCTTCAAGGGGGCTCTTTTTGGTCGCGAAGAGTGTCTGGGTTTGCTGTAGAAAGGGTTTTTATATGTGACTGTAGAAAGGGATCGGTTCGTGCCTGTAGAAAGAGTTTGGATTTGATTTACCTCTCTGGGAGGATATGTGAAGTGATTCAACTCTCTCGGATATGCGCGTGTTATAATTCAGTTCTTGCATGTTATTACTATTACTTTACAGCTTTTCGTACTTACCTTAGAAATCAGGATTTTGGGGATGGGATAAAAATGATGTGTTTCCTAGTTCGCCCATGATTTTGAAAATAAGTATGTGTGAGATTTGAAAAAGAGAGTGTTTAACAATAATAGATGCAATGAAACAAGTAATTTTGTAAAACATTGGGATTTTCGAAAGCTGATTCGATGTGCAATCTATATTCTATATGATATGAGGCGAGTTAACCGATCGTGTTACCATAGTCTATTGATTAAACAGGTATAGATAGCACTAGTGCTCTCATAATCTAGTATTTATCACATATACACCGCAATCTATGATTTAAACATGTATTGATTCCTTCGTATAACAATACCGCTAATCCGGAATTTTGGAAAAGTAAGAAAGTAATAATACTATTTTGATATTGGATTAGGGTTTGATTAGTACAAAGAGTTTATTTCCGCGAAGGAAAGGTACTTGTTGTAGAAAATGTCACTTGTTGTATGACAATTCAATTTCTAACTGTTGGATGATTCTGATTGTTGTATATGTATTGCCAATGGAAGTCTTATAGACTCTGTAAAAATTTGAAGCCGATCGGAGCTCGAGAAGAACTCGGTCTCCTCAGATTGGTACAAAGAGTTTTTTTTTTCGCGTAGGAAACATTTTTGCATACAACAACCTCACTTGTTGTACGACAAGTGAACTTCTAGCTGTTGGATTTTCGTAAATTTTGGATATGTTTTCCTTCTAAATGTTTTCTAGCTTGTATCCAAATTTGAGATCGATCAGAGCTCGGGAATACCTCCATTTACCTAATTGCTACGAAGGACATTTCGACTAGAATTGCACGATAAACGAATTAATTCTTAATGATGCCATGTCTGATATGTTCTTCCCCACAACAAGACATATCTACTGGCTAAACTTGAGATTATTTGGACTTCCTGAAGGTTCCTTTTTGATTACCTGAAGTGAACTCCCAGTTTTGTGAATTTTTGGAGATCCAACCATCAGATTGAGCTTATTTTTTAGTATGTTTTTCCTTATGGAGATGTATAAAAATCCTCAAAGTTTAAGGATGATCAGAAATGGGGAACTCTTCTTTCACAAGTTTCCAAGAGTTTTAACGATTTTTGGTAATTCTCGTAACTTCTCGTCTGGGTGTCCTTTCGACTTCCTTCTTTGACCTGTATCACATGTATATGGTATATATGCATCTAGGAATGCTTGTGTATGCATGCGTGCTCATTTTCCTAGAGTTTGGGATTTTTGTGGGGGTCGCAAAATAAGGTGTTCATAAATGCACATGTGTCTCGTATAAAACTTCCGGCACCAAGGTTAAAAGGGCAGGCTACCTTTCCTTTTATGTATGGTCCTCTTAGTCCGTTATTGGAATTAAGTCGAAGACTCGGTCAGCTTGGCTTTCCTGGCCTTGTGGTTAACACAGGTAATGGTTCAGTTGCTACTACTAAGTTGGAATTTGCCCTTGATACTAGCTCCTTCTTGGAGTCTGATCTTGGTACTGTGATTAGGACGGGCGGCATCTAAACCTACCTGGTTGGTCTCTCTAGTCACTTCCACTATTTGGTTTACCTATTTTCTCTAATTGAGGTTTGGACAATCATTGCGATAACGATCCCGATTCTTACAAATAAAACACCCTGTGCGTGGCCCACTACTGCCACCACTATTGGTGTTGTATCCTTCCAAGGATTCTTGATTTGAATGAGATCTCTTACTCTTGTCTCGCGTACTCTTACTGTCCTTTCCCTTCTTCTTGCCATCCGGTCCCATAGGATGGGCAATTTGCTCGACTGTCTATTAAGCCTAAGGCTCGCTTCGCCATACTAAAACTTGAAGACCCTAAAGAAACTTCTCTTACTTTGGTTGATCGAAAATCCGACCGACGTACGTACTCGACTCGCCAAACCTAAGATGATAACTCTTAACAATCCTTCCATTCTAAATCAAACCATAAAACTCATCTATCTTTGCTCTACTATAAGCATCTGACACATATCCATGTTAGAGGATTCTATTGAAACCAAGCCCACCTAGTGGTTACATTAGATCCACCAAATGGATCTCCATTAGCGTAATGTACTACTTTCGAGTTCTAAAGAAGCAAAACCAAACTGCCCGTATAGAGCATTCGAAATCTTAGGTTAAAAACGATATAATAGGGTCACACTTCAATAGCCTCGGTTTCAAATGACTCGTAAAACTATAGTAATTGTGGGTGGATAAACTCCTTGAGGTCATAAACTTCATCACTTTCCCTTCCTTAAGGGTTACATTAGATGATCGCGACATCAATGTCATCGTTTGGGGGTTTCATGGAATGTTACATGTTCATATTCATGTTAATTATGTTGTATTAGCCTCCTTGCACTCATGTGAGTGATTGTTTAGTGATTCGGGTGGTTCGAATCGATGGTGGTTTGTAAATCAAGAGTTTTGGCCTTACGCTATTCTTCGTTTTTAGCTAACTTTGTGCTATTGTAACTTCTTCGTCTCGTATTGAAATTGGTCTCCGTTTATTCCTAGTTCTAGGTTTCAAGCCACTCTACAACTTTCGTGTTTTGACCGAAAGCCAATTCACACCCCTTGTTCGTCAAAACATGGTTCGAAGTAGGTCCATCGCTAAAATCTGATCGTTCAATAGCGCTTTGGCAGAGTGCTATTTTCGGCGAATTTTTAGGATTTATCTATCCCGAATTTGGAAAAACTTCCTCTTATGAAGTTGTAGATCTTTAAATTACCTTTCCGTGCATATAACTATCACCTCAATTGGAGTTCTGAGCAAAAAGTTATGACCAAATTACGAACAGTGCATCAGAGCACCAAAATTTCAAGCGGACCGGTCTAGGAGTCCAGACTCATGCGCAGACCGGTCTAGGCTTTTTCTAGACCGGTCCGGCAGCGGGCCAATGTCGGTTTTGAGCATTTTTAAGCATTTTTTTGACTCCTTTTTGCCACAACTTCGACCCAAATACTCCTAGAGAGTTCTAGAGGACTCTAGAGATGGAGAGAGAGATATTCTTACACATCCATCCTCCTCCACCAAAGACTTAAGCTCCAAATCATCCATACACTTCTCCAAATCACTACTCATCATCTTTCACCTCCTTCCTTCTCCATATGAGCTCAAGCATGGGTTCGGGTCATGTGTGTTGGTGTTTAAACTTCTTCTATTTGAGAGTTTTGCTATTCTAGGGATGCGATGACGCGAAAGATTTAGGATTTCACCGAACGGAGCTTCGGATATGGCATGATTTCTATGGTTGAGGTATGGGAAGTATTTCGTATGCATTCCGTTGCGCTCTAAAGCATTTCTTGTTATTATAATTCTTCTATTCCAACTTTATTGTCTATTCATTGGCTTCGTGACATGTTTGTTGATATTGATTGGTATATGTGATGTGTTTGGCTTAAGTACTTTAGTAATTGATTGGTACATGTTTAAGTACACCTACCGGGGATTAACCAACAGTCCAACAAGCCCATTTGCAACGTCCGCGGATAGGTCGTGGGTGAGGTAAGGCATGAATTGGTATAGTAGTACTTGGCATGTAGCCATAAGGGAGCCAGGTATGAGACCTTGTATGACAATTGGTTTAAGTATGTGTATTGGTTGTTGTTGTTTAATTGATTTCTTGGTTTCATTTTTATCCTTTATATACGGCGTACTTCCCCATACATGTTTTTTATTTACAGGTACACACATTGAGGAACGGGGATGGGACGGTGAGAGCTCGTGAGAGAATTCTAGAGATTACTGTAGTTTAAAAGTTATAGAATTTGATTCCATTGTATTTTAAAACTCTATTGTAATTAATGGATGATTTATATCTATTTCCTCATTCCTTATCGCCCCAAAGGGCGAGGCGTTACATTTGGTATCAGAGCTTGGGTTGCGACAACCCTTGGCCTTTGGGTGAGAGATGGATAAATTTTTCGTAGGATGCGTTTGAGAGATTGTTGCAGTGTTAGGAAATTTCGAGGATGAAATTTTTATTTAGTGGGGGAGATTGTAACACCCCGTGTTCATATTCATGTTAATTATGTTGTATTAGCCTTCTTCCATTCATGTGAGTGATTGTTTTAGTGATTCGGGTGGTCTGAATCGATGGTGGTTTGTAAATCAAGAGTTTTGACCTTACGCGATTCTTCGTTTCTAGCTAACTTTGTGCTATTGTAACATCTTCGTCTCGTATCCGAATTGGTCTTCGTTTGTTCTTACTTCTAGGTTTTGAGCCATTCTACAACTTTCATGTTTTGGCCGAAAGCCAATTCATACCCCTCGTTCGTCAAAACAGGATCCGAAGTAGGTCCATCGCTAAAATCTGATCGTTCAATAGCGCTTTGGCAGAGCGCTGTCTTAGGCGAATTTCTGGGATTTATCTATCCCAAATTTGGGAAACTTCTTCTTAGGAAATTATAGATCTTTGAATTACCTTTTCGTGCATATAAAGATCACCTCAATCGGAGTTCTGAAAGAAAAGTTATGACCAAATTACGGACAGTGCATTAGAGCACCAAAATTACACGCGGACCGGTCTGGGAGACCAGACTCATGCGCGAACCGCTCTGGCCTTTTTCTAGATCGATCCGGCAACGGGCCAATGTCGGTTTTGAGCATTTTTAAGCATTCTTTTGACCTCTTTTTACCACAACTTCGACCCAAACACTCCTAGAGAGTTCTGGAGGACTCTAGAGATGGAGAGAGAGATATTCCTACACATTCATCCTCCTCCACCAAAGACTTAAGCTCCAAATCATCCATACACCTATCCAAATCACTACTCATCATCTTCCACCTCATTTCTTCTCCATATGAGCTCAATCATGGGTTCGGGTCATGTGTGTTGGAGTTTAAACTTCTTCTATTTGAGAGTTTTGCTATTCTAGGGATGCGATGACGCGAAAGATTTGGGATTTCACCGAACGGAGCTTCGGATATGGCATGATTTCTATGGTTGAGGTATGGGAAGTATTTCGTATGCATTCCATTGCGATTTAGAGTATTTCTTGTTATTATAATTCTTGTATCCCATCTTGTATTGTTTATTCATTGGCTCTGTGACATGTTTGTTGATATTAATTGGTATATGTAATATGTTTGGCTTAAGTACTTTGGTAATTGATTGGTACATGTTTAAGTACACCTACTGGGGATTAGCCAACAGTCCAACAAACCCATTTACAACGTCCGCGGAGAGGGCGTGGTTGAGGTGAGGCATGCATTGGTATGGTGGTACTTGGCATGTAGCTATGAGAGAGCCGGGTATGAGGCCTTGTATGACAATTGGTTTAAGTATGTGTATTAGTTGTTGTTGTTCAATTGATTTCACGGATTCATTTTTATCCTCTATATACGGTGTACTTCCCCATACATGTTTTTCATCTACAGGTACGCGCGTTGAGGAATAGTGATGGGACAATGAGAGCTCGTGGGAGAATTCTAGAGATTATTGTAGTTTAGATTTTCCGTTGTATTTTGGAATCATTGTAATATATTACAATTTGTTTGATATTATCCATTTTTCATCGGCCCCAAGGGCGAGGCGTTACATTTGGTGCGTCTGGAATCGACATTGCTAGTGATTCTATAACAATCCTTCAAGAACCCGGTGAGTTTATCCCGACGAGTAGAATAGAATGACATGAGATTTGAAAGATAAAGCAGGAATTCAAGGAGAATAAGGAATGAACATTTTGGGTGGAACTCAATTAATCATAGCGTTTCAATTCCAGTTAGTGGCAGTATACTAATGATTTATAGTATAGTCATCTGTTGCGCTCCGGCTGACTATAATATAACCCATTAGTCCTCTTGCTACTACGATAGAAGCTAAACCGACTCCTCGAGCTCCATCCTAATTATCGATACGATAAGATGAACATGATCGATACAAAATGGAATCCTCTAATCTACCCCACTCTCGGCAAAGGAAAATGAAACCTATACCTCTGATACCAACTTGTAACGCCCCGAGTCCCATTAAGAGGATTTCTCCTCCAAGACCCGGTTTGTCACGGGTGCCGTACGCCGACAGAGGAACAATTAGATACAATCCATGTGTAAAACTTAAAAATCCACAATCTAAACAATAAGAATATTTTTTCGTATCACAAAATCTGTCTATGAAAGAAAAAATAACACTACAACTCAACAGCGAGCCTCCAATAAGGTTCCAAATACAAGTATACAATTTTCACAATTTATATACATATGTTATGATACAAATGTAATACATGAATTTTTAATAAAACTCAATGGACAAAGGCTCTTCTATCATGAAGGACCTATAACTAATTTGAGGTATAGAAGCTTTCTACATAGTCGCGTTCTCGCTCCCCCTTTTTCCCGAAAGTACCTACGGAATCAATTGCTTAGAAAATATAAGGGTGAGTCAAAAGGACTTAGTTGGAATCATATAATATAGTTTAATTATGAAAACAATGTTCAAAAAGAGTTAATGCATTTAGTAAAGTAAATCCTTTGTCTTGTAGAACCATACGGCACAATAGTATCCATTTCTCTCAAAAGCCTCGTGCCGCAATTTCAGCAATCCTCATGACTAGCCAAGTGTACCATCGAGTCTGCATTTCATGGCCATTCACCCACGCGGCAGCAGGGCCTCCTGTTAGTTTTCGTGCATGATTTCGGGTCTTGCACACAAGAGACTGTGTCCCAACTTCCGGCCCCAATTGCCTCATGCTAACATATAACCCAATTATAACCTCAACGAACTCATATGAAAAGCAATTGTGCCATATAAGTATATATATAATTCTCATCAATCGTACATAAGACCAATGATATAACAAAATGGAGAAGTCTCGTATAAATAACTTCATTATGAGTGATAAGTTATTTAACATCTAGTCATCAAAAAATTCCTCCACTTGGATCTTTAAGTAGTTTTGTAATGTTCATATCAAAGGTTAATAATAACAAAATGGGTTCCAAGTGGGGTTTTGATGCAAATCAAGTAAATAGTTAGAAATTCTTGTTGAATCATATAATTTAACTTATTTTCAATCAATATGAACCATCAATTTCGATAATAACTCGGAATCTTAACATAACCCCAAAACTTATCCAAACATGTTAGGTTTTAGGTAAACATGTTTTAGAATCAAAATCAAATGATAATACATTATAAAAATTGGTTTGGTAATAGATTCCCACCTCTATGGAGCTTATTCCTTGAGTTTGGAAAGTTGAATCGAGCTAGAAGTCGTCAAATCGCCAAATCCCCAATTTAGCTCTTTGTGCCCTGGCCATGGAAGAAAGAATAATGAAGAAGATAAAGAGGATGAAGGTACGATCTTGTTTCGGGGATGAAGAATTAGTAAAAATGTCTTTGGAAACCTTCACCATTCGGCCCCCATCTCTCTAAAACCTCTCCTTGGTATGTGGCTTCGAAAATGGGAGGTGGATGTGTGTTTTTATGGAGAAAAACGGGCCAAATCTAGTCAAAACTGACTTTTTGATGCACCATTATCGATCATGGAGTCCACTACCAGCACTTGGCCTTTTGTCGATCCGGAGCACTGTTCGTAATTTGACTATAACTTTTCACTCAGGACTCCGATTGAGGTGATATTTATGTGCACATAAAGGTAATTCAAATATCTACAAATTCCTAAGAGGAAGCTTCCCCAAAATATGGATAGAAAATTACCATAATTTCGTCGAAGACAACGCTCTGCCACGACGTTACCGAATGATCAGATTTTTCGAAGCGTACTTCGCAAGCTATTTTGACCAACGAGGAGTGTGAATTAGGTTCCGGTCAAAGCACAAAAGTTTTAGATTGGATCAAAGTCTAAACATAAGCTCAAATAGAAGCTTAATCAGACAAAGAACGGAGAAGTTATGATAACTCAAAGTTGGCTAAAATTAAGAAATCGCGTAAAGTGCAAACATGCGATTAACATCTTGATTGTAATTCGAACCACTCAAATTATGAAACGATCACTCTCGCAAACTTAATAGAACTATGATGGCACACTAGAAGTATTGGACCAACTAAGAAGGGTCCGAAACCAAAAGTTCATACCTTATGGTGATTAAGCCTTAACCAGGCTTAAGAAAAAAGATTAACTCGAGAATAAAAGGATAGGGTATTACATTTCCACTATTATTTTTCTCTCCCTTCAACACTTGATTCTTGCTCAAAATCTTTTTTGATGAAAAGAAGTAATAGAGTTCTTATTAAAAGAAAAAAAAATTCATTAGTGTACCTTATACACTAGGGCGGAGCCCGAAATTATATTTAGGATGGGCCAAATTACAAGGCTTTTAAGAATTTTCTAGATATATTGTAATAAGGCCAAAATCAAAATATTATACTAAAATATTTAACATCATATATGTCAAAAATCAAAATCACATATTTAGTTACAATATTCCCATTCAAGACTTCATATTTTGAAAACAATAAATTATATATTCATTGTCAATACCTTTAAAAACATATTACTCAGTATATGTTAGTGAGCAATCATTCATAAGATCATCTCTTAATCGATTTCGAAAATTGGAGTAATTTAATTCAAATACTCGGGTAGAGCAGTGGCCCCCCGGCTCCTACGCCCCTACTTATAATCACCGTAAATAAAGAATGTGTTATTATTCTTCAAATTGATTGTTCCCTCTAAATACAAATCCCGCCCCTACACTTATATGTGCTGTTCGTCAGACCCCCAAATATAGCATACTTAACAGAGCCATCCAAACACTCGGGTAGGGCGGTGGCCCCCGGCCCCTACGCCCCTGCTTAGAATCACAGAAAATAAAGAATGTGTTATTGTTCTTCAAATTAATCGATAACCTACAAATACAAACCTTCGCCTTGAACTTTATATTTTCCTCCAATTACAAATCCTGCCCCAACACTTATACATGTTGTCAGGGGCGGGCCTACATAGGGGCAAGTGGGGGCAATTGCCCCCAGTTGGCTTTTGAATTTTTTCAATAGATATGGGGTGTTTTTTTAAAAAATAAAAATATAGGGACTTATGTGCATAAATTTATACATGAGGGTACCTAAGTGTAATACAAAAAATTAATCAAATCCCACCCACTTGTGCCAGTTGCCCGACAACTGGCTTCATTTAATTTTCTTTTACTTCCTTTGTTCCTTTGTTTCTCTATTTCTTTCTCTCTTTCTTTCTTTCTTTTTTTTTCACTTCCTCTTCCCTCTCTGTCGCTTTCTTTTTTTTTTCTCTTGGATAATTTTATTTCTATCCATGAATTTTTGCAATTGATCCATCCTTAATTTATGTTAACATTGAAATAAATTTGTTAAAACTTCTTTATAAAAATTGAGAAGTATATCCACCAATTAATAATCATTTTAAATGTATTTACTTGTCAAGTTAGTTTCCTAATTAGAATATACTTCCTTAATAATATATTTTCTTAATTTGTTAAAATGTATATTGATACAAGTATTATAAATTCATTATTTATCAAAAATATACAATACTATAAAACTAGGCATAATTAATTTATGTTATTACATCATAATACTACCAAATATTTTTTTTCAACAAATGTGTTTTCTATTTTCTTTTTCTTTTTTCTATACAATGAGGGATCTAAATAAATAAAAATAAAGCATAATTGAAACTTAAGAAACTAATTAAGAATTACTGGCCGGAGGAAACAAACATCGTTTCCTTCAATCTCAATCCTTTCAAGTTAAAGGAAGAATATTTAATTATAATATTATTTGGTGACATACATTGAACAAGACATTTTCAATAATGTTGATAAGGATGACGTGCTACAATACTTTCAAAATATGAAACCCTGTAGAATTTTATTGTAATTTGTAGACATTAAGTGTTTTAAGACTTTTAGTTGTATTAAGTATTATTATTAATGCGATTATGTTTGTGGTTAAATTTGTTCTCCTCGGTGATTGATGTGCTTTAAATATATTTTTATTTGTTTTAAATTTCGCCCACAGTTGGTTAAATTTCTGGGTCCGCCACTGCATGTTGTCCCTAACTCCCCCCAATGTATCATTCTGTTTATCATAGTAAAGCAGTGAACCCCCGGCCCCTACCCCCCTGCTTAAATGTGTGTGGTTCGTATCCAAACAAAAAAAGTAGAATAATTTTCTTTAGAAAAAAGTAGAATAATGCTTCGGATAAGCATCTAATTTGGACAATAGTGGTGGGAGTATTAAAAGTAGAATATATAATTTTCTTTAGATAAAGTCGGAGTGCTTCGGATAAGCATCTAATGATAAGCATCTAATTTGGACAATAGTGGTGGGAGTATTTGTTCCTTGAGTTTTCAGCGAAGGTCTAAGGTTTAATTCATGTTGACATTGATTGCTGCATTATATACTACCTTTTCATTTCTTAGCCTCCCTTAGAGAAGTTACAAGTAAGAGGGCAAGGGAAAAAATTTCTTTGTGGGGGTGCGGGAGGAACAAAAAATTTCACAAAATATATATAAAGCAACTGTTATTTGCACTTCAAAAAATATTTGATTATATTTTATTTTTCATTCGTCTGATGATAAGCGAGTATAAGCTTATATACTTGATGCTTGGGGGCCGAGTAAGGCATTTTCGCTTATATTCACTTGTCATTGGACGAGGAACATGTATTTACTCACTTGTCATCGAGTGAATGAAAAGTGGAGTATAACAAAAAAAAATGGTGTGCAAATAGCGTCTACCTATAAATAAAGATGGGTCAAATATACTCGTAAAAATGAGAATGAAATGAAGCGTCTCACACAAATTAGTTAAATTTTTTTTTCTATCATTTTTTCATGTTGCGTGTTATTTAACGGAACCTTAATGTGAAATTTATCTTTAAGAAGTGTAGTATTGGAATTCAAAATAGTTAATCTTTTGTCCTTGATTAAAAAGTTATCCGCTAAAGTTTTGGTTTTAAAAGGATGTCCTTTATTATAATCATTAACCACCATTTATATAATGTCTTTTATTATTATTTTCTATTATTATTTTCTAAAAATAAAAATAATAAACTCTTGTACAAGAATTTGTGCCCTATTTAATATATATTGAGAATTTATTCATTAAATATATGTAGTTAATTATACCCTTAGGCCTCGTTTGATTTGGGTATTAAAAAGTGGGATAGGATTATTAATACCACTTTTTTTATAATACCTTGTTTAGTTCGCACAAATGTGCTGGGATTATTAATACCGGGACTAACTTAATTCCACTCTTTGTGGTATAATTTAATACCAAGGGGGAGGTGGTATTGTTTATCTAGGATTAAGAAAAATGAACCATATATTTTCAAAAATGACATTATTATTATAATATTTTCAAAAATGCCACTACCACCACCACCACACCCCATCCCCCCACCATCCCCACCACCACTATTACTACGATGATAATAATAATAATAATATTTTTTTTTATTCCAAAATATAATCTCATATACGAATTACAAAACCAAACATGGTATTAACATCAGCATGGGATATCTCACTATTAATACTGCATGAATCAAACAAGGTATTGGTATTAAATTAATACCATGATTAATAATCCAGTACTATTAATATTGGTATTATTAATCCAACTGACCCTAATACATGAATCAAACGAGGCCTTAGAGCATACATTAACATTACACTTTCAATTTAATAATTAGTATAAAATGAATATTACTAACCAATTGAGTGTAAATTAATCCCCCTCATTTACACCTTTATAATTAATTTAGATATGAATAATCGTATCAAATAATTTGCTAAAATAATATTTCAACCGATTAAAAAACTACTTAGTTGAATCTAAATCAATAATATTTTTTTGGTTTGAGGGTTACCTGAAGATGTGTTCGGGCCAGCTTTCTCTCACCTCAATTAATCCCCACACGCAATGCATGACTGTGGATGACTAAGCATTATTTTGACAATGCCGAGAATTGACTTTAGGAGTTTTAAGTCAACACCAAAGTTGTCTCAGTGACAGTTCTATACTATTAACTAAGGGTGCGTTTGATTGCAAGCATGATATTTGCACGAAAAGAAGATAAATTCTAGGCAATTGAATTGCCTATAATTGAGTTGCATGAAAAATTTCAATTAAACGAGTTTGATTGCCTTAATTTTCTACTCGAAAAATATTGGTTGTATTATGACATTTTAAATGTAGAAAAAATTATTGTTATTTTACACAATTCTATTGTCATGATGGGTTTTGTTTAATTGATCTTGATTAGTAGATTTTAAATATTAAATTTTAAATTTTTTATTTTAAGTTATGACATTTTTAATACAAAAAATAGGTAAAACTTTGTCTTAAAATTTGTAGAAATAATCTAGAAAACAAAAACATGCACCCCCCCCCCACCCCCCACCGCGCGCGCGCGCGCGAAAAGAAGAGATTTTAAAGCTTTTAGTGGGAAAAAAGATTATGATTGCCAAAAAGACAGAATTTGACCATCTAAAAATTTTTGACATTCAAATACACTAAGGCCTCGTTTGGTTCACGGATTTTAGTACTCGGGAAAGGAAAGTCGTTCATTCCCTTTGTTTGGTAAGCACAAATTCTGGAAACACTTTTTCGAGAGAGGAGAAAGTAGGGGGTAAAACAATTCCTCCCAAAACACATGGGATTGATTTTCCCATGTGATTTCCAAGCATTTATTACACAAATTTTAGACAATAATACTCTTACCTAAATAATTTCCATGGTTTACCAAACACAAGAAAAGAAATTTGACAGAAAATTTACTTTCTCACCTCCATGAAAAAGATAAGAAAATTTATTTTCTTTCCGTGAACCAAACGAGACCTAAAAATAATAATTTAATTGAAAAAAATATAATTTTTATAAAAAATTATATCAATCAAACACACTCAAAATAGAGTATCTTGGTTAAATCAATAATAATTGAAATTTGAAAAAATTCAACATCAACACTTCCCAACGCCAGGTCACTGTTAGTGATAAATAGTTGTACGAAAAGATTCCAATAATTTAGAGAAAAGTATTTGTGATGGGACGTACATATTTTTTCCTTGATTTCCGCTAAGGTTTAAGGTTTACATTGATTAATTAATGCTTTATATGCTGCCTTTTGATTTCTTACTCTCCTTTTTGTTAGAAAAAAAAATTTTACTTTTTTTTTTTTTTTTTTTTTAAGAAGTTAATAGATAAATTTATTTCTTCTAAGAAGTTGGAAGTAAAAGGGCAAGATAAATTTTTTCTTTGAAGAGCAGAGGGGAAGTGGGTGGAACAAAAAAATTCCACAAAATAAAATAAAGATGAAATAAAATATACCGAAGAAAATGAGTATGAAATGAAGCGTCTCACACAAATTAATTATTTTTGTTTTTATTATCTTTCATGTTACACGTCATTTAACAGACCTTAATTAATGTAAAATTTATAATCTCAACATCTCATATAATGTGGCATATGAATTTGATGTTTTATGACTTTTTGTCATAAATGTATGACTTTGTTTTATAAAAAAAAGACAAAAATAACTAACTTTTTGTCATCGAAATGTAGTCAAAATAAAGAATTATTATAATATTGAGTTTACACATACTTTTGTAAAATTACCATGTCCGTTAAAAGTTTAATTTTGTTTTTGTCAACTGTTTTATAGTCAGTTGGTGCCCTTTTTATCTTTGTAGTAAGAAGGTTTCCGGTTCAATTCACATGAACGTGAATGTTGAACTTGTTAGTCTACCTTTATTGTAGTGGTTGTGGATTAATTGTTGTATGGAAAAAAATTGTATTAACAAAAACAAAAGAGTTTAATTTGATTTTTTTATTTTTTTAGTTAGATTTAAATTAATGGTCCTATTTTCTTCTCAAATAATATTAATATACCAAATTTTGCGATCATGAAGAATAAGATGTAGTATTATTGACTCTTGTTGATAAAAAATTAATAAGAATATTTGAACTAACACTAGAAACAAATAATCAAACTTATCTCACCGACGTGACACACAAGTTCTACAAGTTATCCTACAACAAAAAATTTGTCTGCACGAGTAAATTAATGTTATAAATTTTTTAGTCAACTATCTATTTTTAAAGGATGTGGTCCCTAGATATACTCTATCTTTTAAGGTATATCCTACATAGCCTAATAGTATCCCTCGCATTGTAAGAATATCTCCCGCGCATTTTTGATATTTTCTGCTGAATATCTTCAAAAACTGAGTTCACACCAGAAGCATATACTAAAACTAAGGTTGCATTTTAAAAGTTTTCAAATTCAAAAATCGATACTAAATGCCCCAAATAATACTCCTAATTTTACCTAAAAAAAAAGTAAATAAAATTATATAGCATGTGGTCCACTCCCCATCGTGTAATTTTGTAAATATTTATGAACCATTGATTTCATCAAATAAAAAGGTAAAAAAAAAAATTTATATACAAAGTGATGATTTTTACAAAACTATTTTTTTAAAACAATCACATCTTTTTTGTGCAACTACGGATCTACAAAAATTATCAGAAAACGTAGACATATATAACTACCACAATAAGAATGGTACATAAAAGACTTTACTAACCGTAAATATGTGGGTTGAATTCGGGAACTCCCTGTTAAAAAAAATGACAACAAACATAGCCTTTTGTATATACAATATACACGATGTTATCCAAATGTATTGAGACACAAAATTATACTTATAAGAGTGTTGGCCATAACACATTTACATGTTGTTCTGTTCATGTAGGCCCATTCCCTCCCCCTCTCTATGAATATATAATGTGGTGCCCTAAAAATGCAATGAATGCATGTATTCATCTTCTCCATCTTCCATATAGATAACTCATCTCCTAGATCTTAATCAATTTTAATGGCTACTCAGACATCTATTTCTTCAAATTCTGGATATACATATGATGTATTCTTGAGTTTTAGAGGCATTGATACCCGCAAAAGTTTTACCGACCATCTTTATAAAGCCTTGAAGCAAGCTGGAGTTGAAACGTTCAGAGATGATGACGAGATACCGAGAGGAGAAAATATCAACTCCGAGTTGGAGAGGGCAATCAAGCAATCGAGGATGTCGATAATTATCTTCTCAAAGGACTACACATCTTCTAGTGCGTGCCTTTACGAAGTCGATACAATTCTTGAGCACAGTAAGCATTCGAAGCATGGAATTTTGCCTGTCTTTTATCACGTGGAGCCTGCGGAACTGAAGCAGCAAGCAAGAGATCTTGCTCCAGTTCTCACAAAAGAATACCAAAAAGGATGGAGCACGGCACTTGAAGAGGTTGCAAGTTTGGCAGGGATGCCCTTGAAAGACCAGTAAGTCTCACAAAAGATTCCCATTAAAAGATAATTCCAGCACACTATGTTTACTTCTTCTTTTTTTTTCAATTATTATTTATTTATTTATTTATTTTTATTTGAACATCTAAGAGTATTCTTTGTAGGTCGAAAATTAATCCAAGAGGAATGCTGAATTGTGTTTATGGCATGTTACCTGAAATTAAAATAAACTAAGTGAATATATGAAAATGTAAACAATATTCAACTCAAATAATTAATAAACTGTTAAAAATATAATTTGTAATTTTATATTTTCTAGAATACTCTAGCCCAAGTGTACTAGAAATACCATGTAGTATCTTTCTAGAGAAATCTAATTATCATGTACCTCAAATAGATTTAAGTACATAGAGAATTCTAGATTCCAAGGAAATATCTAGGGTTCTAGACTTTTCTCTAATAGACTATAAATAATGTGTTAGAGAAAAACAAGAAAAGCAACTAAATAATTGTACTCCTCTCCTTTCCAATTAAATAAAATTCTGCTTTTCCACTTAAGAAGCATTTTACACCCAACAAATTTGGTATCAGAGGGAGCTTTAACCCCTTTTCTTTATTGTCCTTCTAAACCCATTTTTTGAAAACCCATCAAAGTGAAGCTATGGCAACGTCATCTAACAGCTTAAGTTTCAATTATACACCTTTGTCAATTCCCATTTTTGATGGAGAGCATTATGACTACTGGAGCATTCAAATGAAGACAATATTCATCTCACAAGACTTGTGGGATTTGATTGAAGAAGGATTTGATAATGGGTCGTCCTCATTAACAGCTGCACAACGAAAGGAGCTAATTAAAAGAGATGCAAAGGCTCTGCAATGCATTCAACAAGGGGTAAGTAAAACCATCTTTCCTAGAATTATGGGTGCAACTAAATCAAAAGAAGCATGGGAAAGTTTAAAAAGGGAATTTCAAGGATCCGACAAAGCAAACACAATTAATCTTCAAACTTTGTGGAAAGATTTTGATAATTTGGGAATGAAGGAAAGCGAAAATATTCAGCAATTTTCTTCTCGAGTTACAGAAATTGTTAATCAAATTCGATGTTGTGGAGACACAATTACCGAGAAGAGAATTGTTGAAAAAGTTCTTAGAAGTTTACCACCAAAATTTGATCACGTCGTCGCTGCGATAGAAGAATCCAAAGATTTGACAAAATTAACAGTTCAGGAACTAATGAATTCTCTCAAGGCCCATGAAAGTAGAATGAGCAGGTTCTCAAATCAATCTTTGGAACAAGCACTCCAAACTAGATTAAACTTCTATGGGAACAACTCTTCTAAGTTCGATGAAAGGAGAGGCGCGGCACAAAGTCGAGGCAGGAATGAAAGAAATAGAGGAGGCTCAAGTCCTTCTCAAAATCAAAGCAGGAGACAAAGTGGAAGAGGTTTCTTCAATTTAAGAAATTTCAACGGTAACTTTAGTTCCCACTGCCTTATTTGCAAAAAATCAAATCATGATAGTAAAAATTTCCGTTTTAAATGCAAAAGATGCAAATTTTCAAATCACTCAGAAAGAGATTGTTGGTATAAAGATCAAAATAAGGCAGTAAATTTTTCTGAAGAAAAAGAAGAAGAAACTTTATTTTCCTGCATGAAAGTTGAACATGATTCACAAAATACTTGGTACCTGGACAGTGGTTGTAGCAATCACATGACCGGGAATAAAGAAAATTTTGTGAAGCTAGAAAATAAATTCTCTGCACGAGTAAAACTTGGAGATGGCAATACAAAACAAATTGAAGGCAAAGGAGTAGTAGCTGTTCAAACAATGGGAGGTCAAAAAAAATACATTCATGATGTTTATTATGTGCCTGGTTTAGCGCAAAACCTCCTGAGTGTTGGGCAATTGGTTAGAAAAGGTTATTCTTTGCACTTTGATAATGGTGAATGCAAAATAATTGATAAAAAAGCAAATCTCACAGTGGCTAAAGTAAATATGACACCAAATAATGTATTTTATCTTATTATGCCACTTTGTGAAAAATTCGCCTTCAAAACAGAAAAGGAGGAATCATATCTTTGGCACCTAAGATATGGGCATTTAAATTTTACTGGGCTGAAATTATTGAAAGATAAAAATATGGTGGGTGGTCTTCCTTCCATTGGAAAAATTGATGAAATTTGTGAAGGGTGCATATATGGAAAAATGCATAGACTGCCATTTCCAAAGACGTCTTGGCGTGCTCGGGTTCCATTAGAATTGGTGCATGCTGATATTTTTGGGCCAACAAAAACACCATCTCTTAGTAATAAGAGATATTTTCTATTGTTTGTTGATGATTTTACAAGAATGATGTGGTTATATTTTCTTGAACAAAAATCCGAGGCCTTTAAAGTGTTTCAACAATTTATGGCCTATGTTGAAAGACAAAGCGGACATAAATTGAAAATTCTGAGAACGGATCATGGTGGAGAATTTATCTACCCATTTTTGGAGTATTGCAAAGAAACGGGCATACGAAGACAATTGACAGTTCGTTATAGTCCACAGCAAAATGGTGTAGCCGAAAGGAAAAACCAAACAATTGCAGAAATGGCTCGTAGCATGCTAAAAAGGAAAGGACTGCCAAACAAATTATGGGCAGAAGCAGTTAACACGGCTGTCTTCTTACTCAATCGTTCTCCCACAAGAGCGGTTCTAAACAAGACTCCATATGAAGCATGGCATGGAGAAAAGCCCCAGGTAAAATTTCTAAAGGTTTTTGGCTGCATTGCTTATTCTCGTATTCCTATACGGAAAGAAAAATTTGATGAAAAAGGGGAGAAATTTATTTTTATTGGATATAGTGACGAATCAAAAGGATATCATCTTTATAATCCAATAACAAATAAGTTGATAATCTCTCGTGATGTCGAATTTGACGAAATGAAATCATGGAATTGGGAAAATAATTCTTCTGAAAATAAAACGACTTTTGAGTGTTTTGAAGAACAAAACAATCAGGAACACCAAAGTCCCGAAGGCAGCTCAAGAGTAAATACGCTAAGCCCAACACGTGAAAACTTACAAAGGTCACTTGATGAGAATGAAAGTCCCTTGAACTCTGAATCGCCCCCAAGAAAGGTACGCTCTTTAAATGATATATATGAATCATGTGATCTTGCATTTTTCACTTGTGAACCTCAAAATTTTAAAGAAGCAGCACAAGAAGAAATTTGGACTAATGCCATGGATGAAGAAATTGCCACCATTGAAAAAAATAATACTTGGGAGCTTGTAGATCTACCAAAAGGAAAAGAAGTGATTGGATTAAAGTGGATCTACAAGACCAAGTTCAATGAAGATGGGAGTATTAAAAGGCATAAAGCCCGGTTGGTTGCAAAAGGCTACTCACAACAGCCCGGAGTAGACTTTAATGAAACTTTTGCACCCGTAGCCCGAATGGAAACTATAAGAACAGTTCTTGCAATAGCAGCACAAATGGAATTGCAAGTGTTTCAACTTGATGCAAAATCTGCCTTCCTAAACGGTGAATTGGAAGAAGAAGTCTACGTTGAGCAACCCGAAGGATATTTGAGGAAAGGCAAAGAAGACAAGGTATACAGGTTGAGGAAAGCCTTGTATGGCTTAAAGCAAGCGCCGCGAGCATGGAATAGCAAGATAGACAAGTATTTTCAGCAAAATGAGTTTGAAAGAAGTAAAAGTGAGCCATCATTGTACGTGAAAAAAGAAGGTACGCAAGATTTTCTTATTGTTTGCCTTTATGTTGATGATTTAATTTACACTGGTACTAATACAAAGATGGTGAGGAATTTTAAAAGTGCAATGATGAAGGAGTACGAGATGACAGATTTGGGACTCATGAAATATTTTCTCGGTATTCAAGTTCGACAATCGAAAGGGGAGATATTTATCTCTCAAGAAAAGTATGTCGAAGATCTGCTAAAGAGATTTCAAATGACCAATTGTAAGCCAATTTCTACTCCAATTGCATTAAATGAAAAATTACAAATGAGCGATGGGGCGCCAAAAGTCAATGCAAGAGATTATCGAAGCTTGGTGGGATCTCTCATTTATCTCACCAACACACGGCCCGATATTGTTTATCCTGTTAGTCTTATTTCAAGATTCATGAGTGATCCAAGCAGATTACATTTTGTAGCAGCAAAAAAAATTTTACGTTACATTCAAGGAACCAAAAATCATGGGCTCAAGTACATAAAAGAACAACAAAATAAACTTGTTGGTTTCACTGATAGTGATTGGGCAGGATCTCTCGACGATCGGAAAAGCACTTCTGGGTTCGTGTTTTGCTTAGGTTCAAATGTGATTTCTTGGTCTTCAAAAAAGCAAAAGACCATAGCTTTGTCATCAGCAGAAGCTGAGTACATTGCAGCAATGGATGCGGCTTGTGAAGCAATTTGGCTAAGGAGAATTCTCACTGATTTGCAGCAAGAACAAAAAGAAGCAACAATCATCTATTGTGACAACATGTCTGCCATCTCTATGACAAAGAATCCAGTGTTTCATAACCGCTCAAAGCACATTGAGCTCCGTCATCATTTTATTCGACAACTGGTACAAAAGGAGGAAATCCAACTAGAGTTCGTGAACACAAACGAGCAGTTGGCCGACATTTTTACTAAAGCAGTTGCATCGGAGAAATTCAACAAGTTCAAAGCTCAAATGAAAATTACAAATTAAGGAGGGGTGTTAAAAATATAATTTGTAATTTTATATTTTCTAGAATACTCTAGCCCAAGTGTACTAGAAATACCATGTAGTATCTTTCTAGAGAAATCTAATTATCATGTACCTCAAATAGATTTAAGTACATAGAGAATTCTAGATTCCAAGGAAATATCTAGGGTTCTAGACTTTTCTCTAATAGACTATAAATAATGTGTTAGAGAAAAACAAGAAAAGCAACTAAATAATTGTACTCCTCTCCTTTCCAATTAAATAAAATTCTGCTTTTCCACTTAAGAAGCATTTTACACCCAACATAAACAGTAAATAAGATAGTTTTGGTTATATAGATTAAGCCACAACACTAGTAGTTTTATTCACACGGTTCAGCTAGTCGCCATACGTCCGTGCTTGTGAACTCTAGCTCGAGAAATTTCATTAAAATAATCTTCTTATGGGTGAAGTTCAAATTGTTACACAATTATTCATTCCTGCAAAAGCAATCCACACTTACAAATGTGAAAAACCCTCAAAGTCAACAAAAGAATTTATCTCTTCTAATTCCAATGAGATTGACCTCTCACAATGATTTGAATAAATTAATATTGTTGGTGCTTTAACACGCCTAAACAATAACATTCGAGTGTTCGTAAAGATACGAAACTCATACTAGAGTATATATGATCAATATATGAATTGAATAATTTTAGCTCAAGAAATTTTTGATTGCTTTCAAACAAATAACATATGTTTTTTAAGAAAGTTAGCGATGGTTACGTCTGTTTCGAACATGCAGCCGATGAATTGCTATCTAATGAAAGATCATAAAAATACTTAAATCACTTCCCCGTACATCAGTTAACCATATAACATTCAGATATCTTGAAATTATTTATTTATAGGTTTTGAAGCTTTCGAATCTCCTATTTCATGCTACAATATATTTGATGGCTAGAATAATAGAACTTTTTTAAAGAACATCAATACATTTTCTCTTAATTAGTAACATTCAAACTTTCAAATTTTCCCTATAACTTCATGTTTTCAAAATGTTACATGAATTATTGAATTTTTTTGATTTGTATGTTTTAAGTTTCTAAATTATGAGAATCACTTCTGGTTTGGAGGCTTTTCAAGCCTTTTACTTTTTCATAAACTTCAAGAGAGTGGAGTTGGATGTTTGGATCGAACCTCCTTATAGTATGATATGCTTTTTTATGTACTTGTTCTCATTTTCGGAACTCAATAGTAATTCTTATACAATAAAAAAGAGCAGAGAGAAATGATCAAATTATAATCCAAGTAGATGTTCTGATTGGCCATTTTAACATACACTTGTAATTTGTTTTTCAAATTCTTGACTTTCTCATTACGCTTCATTTGTACTTTCACTTTATTTTAGGTACAAGTCCGACTTCATCACTCAAATTGTTGAAGTGATTGAAAGCAAACTATCTCTCAAGGCACTAACCATGGGCCGCCATCTTATCGGAATGGATTCTAGAGTGGAAGGCATTAATCAATGGGTAAAAGACAGGTCAAGCAAGAACATACTTATGATATGTGGAATGGGCGGATTAGGGAAGACAACTATTGCCAAGTTCGTCTATAATTCAAACTATCAAGGATTTGATGCTAGTTGTTTCCTTGGAAATATTGCAGGAGCTGCTAAAGACGCCAAGGGATTAGTTCGTCTACAAAGACAACTCTTGACAAGTATTCTACGTAAACCAGAGAAGAATTTTTATGACATTGATGATGGACTTGTTCTAGATGATGTTAATGAAGTGGAACAGTTAGATGCAATACTTGGTACGCGGAGTTGGTTTACTCAGGGAAGCAAAATTATCATAACAACTAGGCGGGAGCACTTGTTAACGGTCAATGAACTGTATCAAATGCACAAGATTGAAAAACTTGATGAACGTGAATCACTTAAGCTTTTCAGTTGCCATGCTTTTGGACAAAGCCATCCAGCTAAAGGTTATATGGTGCAGTCTCAAAAGTTTGTACACCATTGTGGAGGGATTCCTTTAGCACTTGAAGTTTTGGGTTCTTCTGTATCTGGCAGAAGTTTAGATGTATGGGAGAGTGCATTGAAAAAATTAGACGCAAAGCCCCACATGAAAGTTTTAGAAAAGCTTAGAATAAGTTATGATTCTTTACAAGATGAGTATGATAGATATATATTCCTAGATATAGCTTGTTTCTTTGTTGGAAAGAAGAAAAATGACTTGTTGACGATTTTAGATGGATGTAATTACCATGCAGCAGATGGAATTCAAAGTCTCATTGATAGAAATCTTTTAATAGTTGAAAATGATAGGATGGGAATGCACCCGTTGCTTCAAGAGATAGGAAAACAAATTGTTCGTGAAGAATCAAAGTATCCCGAGGAACATAGTAGACTCTGGCAACATCAGGAATCTTTCGATGTCTTGAATGGAAAAATTGTAAGTAAGGTGAAAAAACACAAAACATACTTATTTAAATTTTGCGTTGTTTTCCACGTTTTCTAATTGATTATCTATCTAACATTTTATATATTATTTTATTATTTGCTAGGGTACGAATAAAATTGAAGGTATGATCCTTGACATGAATATGGTGAAAAAGAGTAATTCTCGGAGAAATTCAAACAAGGAAGTCTTGGAAGCTAATACATTTGAAAAGATGCGCAATCTGAGATTGCTTAAAATTAGTCATATACAACTTTCTGGAACATATGAAGTATTACCAAGAAAGATAAGATGGTTGTCTTGGCGTGGTTTTCAATTGAACTCTTTACCTTATGGCTTTCCCCGGGAGAACTTGGTTGCTTTTGAGATGCGAAACAACTCTTTGAAACAATTTTGGAAGGCAACTAAGGTATGATACATTTTTTTTTCCTTTTCTATTAATAAATTTCTTAACAAAAAAAATGTAAATTACTACAAGAATTTGATCAGTTTATGACTTTCAAATACTCCTAGGCAATATATAAAATACTCTTAACAATTGCATAAACTTTGATGTTGGTGAAACTCGTCCTTTTAAAGCACCGTACAATAGGGACCCTATTTTAACCACCATTAGAAAAGTTTATGTCTATTAGCGCACCAAGCAAATTACTCTAGCATTCCAATATGATCTTTAATGGTACTTTTTATGAATTTTTTGGGACTTCACATGCATTTGTAATGGATTTTTGGAGTGGCATAGTATTTAATTGGTTATACCTTTATAAAATAGTTCCTTATTTGAAGAAAAATATTATTCCTCACTTTTTCTCATTAAAAAAAATATATATCATGCAAAGAACTAACCAAGTGGACTCGCCTAGTTGGGAAAGAGCACTCACTCGGACTCCCATATTTTGGAATTCTTAATAACATATGTGAAATAACTAACCAAACCTTCTTTCTTATTACCTTAATAGGTTCTTGAAGCATTGAAAGTCCTTAATCTCAGTCATTCCACTGAGCTTGTGAAAACTCCAGACTTCTCAAGCACTCCCAATCTACAGAAATTAATTCTTAAAGACTGTCCACGTCTGGTCGAGGTTGATGAGTCCATCGTGAATCTAGAAAGGCTTATTTTTATGAATTTAAGTGATTGCATAAATCTAAGGAAGCTTCCAAGGAACATTGGTATGGTCAAGTCTCTTGAACAACTTATTATTTCTGGTTGTTCAAACCTTGTTGGGGTGGCAAATGAATTGGAGAAGATGAAATCACTGAGAGTCTTTAAAGCTGATAGAATGGAAATAAGTCAAGCACTCACTGAGGATACTTTTCCAGCATGGTACAACTTAATTCCTTGCATAACAAAACCATGTAAAAGCCTTGAAATATCATGGGGGTCTTTACCAAGCTCTTTAGTGACCTTAACTCTTATGGGATCAAATCTGTCCAACGAATCTTTTCCCAACAATCTCGGCAATCTCCCCGTGTTAAAGAACTTGTATCTAGGAGGAAATCCAATCCGTAACCTTCCAGAATGTGTTAGAAATCTCGGGAGGCTCGAGAAGCTTGATTTATCTTGGTGTCCAAAGCTTCAACAAATTATATGGCCATCAATAAATATACAGGAATTGATTGTTTCGGAATGCCGATCCCTAAAAAAAATAACATACGAGACATCGTCGGCCGGTCCACGATTTATCACACATGGTGCTTGCATGAGTCTAGATTATGTTGAATTAGGCTTTAAGATAGAAGCCGTAGCCAAAGTTGATAGGGAAGTGCTCATGAATTTTTGGCTTCTCCGAATTGGTCTCCATGGAAACCTTCGAGGTGATGATTGCTAATAGAATTGTATGGAGCAAAAAGATGTGTCCTATCCAAGTTCACCCTTGGTCTAAATCAATATTTATATATGCGCTTCTATTCGATTACACACACACATATATATATACATATATTAGCAGGCCAGTTATAAAGAGGACGATTCTCTCTTTAAGGAAAAGGACCATCCATTTTCAAGGGTAAACCGATAGATTTTTGCATGAAACTTGACGGAGATGATAGATGCTAAACTATTAGGCCGTTTCAATTTACACATCAGTGACAGAGATATTAGTTATGATAATAAATTGCAAAAATAGCCACTAAACTTTTAGGCAATTTCAGTTTACCCACTAAACTTTAAAAAAATAAAAATTTACCCACGAAACTTTAAACTTTTCTTTCAATCAGCCTATTCCGTCCAATTTGTCCATATTTGAGCCTTTAGAGACCGTGTGCACATCACATGTGGAGCTATTTTTGTAATAGTAAAATGACTACTATTCACACTTAAAACAATTTTCATTTTCCTCATTTTATCACTAAAAGCAAAAAGCCCTCAATAAAATAATCTCCCTCAACCATTAAAGTGTAAATAAGAGTCATTTTAGTGAGTAAATGACAAAAATAACCGCCCATGTGACACACACGTGGTCTCTTATGGCTGACGGAGTTGGACATAATGAGCTGATTAAAACAAATTAGAATTTGAGTGGGCAAATTGAAACCTTTTAAGTTCAATTGGTAAAACCTAACCTATTAATTTAGCGGCCACAGTTGAATTTACTCTACCCACTTTAAATTTTAATTTTTGGATGGAATTTAACGGAGCTTATAACAAATACTCATAAAATTTCATCTTTTTAGCTCTCTAAAAGGACATCCTTTCTTTTTGAAAAGAGAAAAAATCTTTATTTAAAGCTTAACACTCTCCTTATGTGTATATGAAAAATGTTAACTTATTCCTTAAGAACATATGTTATATAACCACGTTATAAATCAAAAAAGAATAATTCGTTGCGTTAAAAATTTGTGCCCTATTTAGCATGTATTTAACTCCTTTTTATTTTTATTTTTTTCTTTCTTTTTCTTTTTTTGGTTTTACGAACAGGTTGTTAACATATTCCTATACATATATATATATATACCTTCCGTGCACTAATTAATTTTGCAAATACTCTATGAATCTTGTTAATTTTGCAGATATTGTATGAATCTTGTGTATTTAGCACATATTTTACTGCGAGAGAAGTTCCGCACTGGTTTGATCTCAAGACCACAGAGCCTACTATATCTTTCACTATTCCTAAACATCAATCAATTGCGAGGGTTGAATCTATGCTTGTTGTACACAATGTCAGAAATAGAATGGATGCCAACTCCTGTATCTGTTCAAATCAAGAACACTAGCAACAACTCGAAGATCAAATATGAACCAAGATGCTATGGCATTTCTGAAGTAAATGGAGATATGGTGTGGTTAAGCCACTGGTGTTCTGAGTTGTGGGATAGTTTGTTTGAAGTGGGTGATGAATTGGAAGTTTCTTTCTACATGAATATTTTTTCTAGTAGTGAGACAGTAGAGGGGCAAATAAAGGGATGTGGAGTACAAATTTTGTACTTTGAAGAAGACAATGGAGTAGCGGAATACTTCAACACCTTGTACTCTTCATGGGATTCTGGGATGGATATCTTTATCAACTATTTAGAATAGGCAAAGGTGTGTTCCTTGATCTCCTATTAAAGAGTTTAATTGAATAGGTAATATATAACTATGCTAACTTACTATATATGTTTGAGTCGTCCTAAACTTTTCTCCATCAGGCTACGTCGTCTTACTAACTAGAGAGCGCGCAACTTTGAGGACACAAGCGTGGTAGATGCAGAAGCGCATTCTCGCCAATCATAGTGGCAAATGAGATACCATGGAGCAGTTATCTTCCTAAAGCATATATAAGATGAGGATTAATGCAGTCACAGATCGACGTATGCATTAATACAGCTCTAAAATTTGTCCTTTTATTTTCTTTGTTGGCAATGAATCTTCCCAGTTATTTATTTTCCTTGTTCATTTGTTGTCATTATAAATTTACTTGCATGCACATTTGCCGAAGAAGATTAACTATTAGCTTATTTATAATATGGATTTTGGTGGTTGTAATACATGTAGATATATGATTAATATTGAGATGCAAAATATTGCACAAGCAGCTGCTGGATGAACTCTGAAGTTGAGATGTAATAGTAGCACATTCATATAAACATATATAAGTTGGTTGAAAATGGAGTTTCTAATGCCATTGATTAAGCAAGAATGCATTCACACTTCACACAATAACAGTTGGTATCTATACTACTATAAAATGTAAGTGATAGTTTACAGTTATGACACAAAAAAATGTGGTATTCCCATTTTGTTATAGTCCTCCCATTTACGAATTGGACCATTTAAAATTACTTAATTCATGAATCATCTAGTTTTAATGTTTGGTTGTTGTGGGTGTCAAAAAGTTGATAAACTCAAAATAGAAAGTGTGCTCAGCTGGAAATAGAAACTCTACCACCCAAGAGAAGCAAAAATGCTGATAAACAACCACAAACCAACCATCACTGTGAGACAGAAATTTGTTTATAGGAAGGTTCCTCCGGTTAGTTTGGCTACCAATTCAATAGCACGTCCTCCCTCAAGTGTGTGTTATGAGGAAGGTTACATAGCTTGTAATAACTTATGTGTGTAATTGGACAGTGTTTGGGCTAGGAGGAAGAAGATGAGATCATTTTCCAAGGAATTACCCTCTCCTATTTATAAGATAGGATTTACATTTGGGTCTACATTTGGACAAAGTTTAGGCTACGAGGAAGAAGAAGAAGAGATTTTAATTGAAAAGCCACATCAGATTTGAGGGCTCCAAAGGGCTTCTTCAAATCTCCACACCACTCTCCAACTTTTTAACAGAGAGAGAGAGAGAGCTCTACAAGTTTGAACAGTGAGAATCTTACTCTACAAATGTCTAAAGCATATCCTATTTTTAATAAAGTATTATTAATATTATATCAAGATTGAAGAGCACAGTGTTTATCAAAATACAAATTTGAAGAGTTCTCTTAGAGCCTCTTGGAAGCAATTTTCCATTGTAGCTTTGATTTCAGCTGCTTTTCAGCTGAAGCAGGCTACCAGATAAGCGTATAAAATGAAGAGCTTACCACTCTAGGAGGCAAGGCAATTTCCATTGTGGCTTTAATTTCAGCTGATGTGAATGTAGCTTCCACGAAATGGCTTTTCAACTGCTCAGCGTATTCATTCAAACCTTCCTTTGCAACAGCCGAAACTTGATGCATGTTGGACGACATCTCTTCCCACAATAATTTACTCTACTCTCTTGTATATTTTTGTCTTCAATGTTTCTCTCGAGGCCTTTGAAACCCGTTAAATTGATTCTCAGATGTCAAAAAATTAAAAAAATTATAAAATGATTTTTGGGTATTGCTGCAATTTTTTCCATGGAAAAGGAGGGGCCAACTTGCCATAGCTGTCTTCCTTGCTGTTGGTGTTGCTAGCATTGCTGCAATTTTTTCCATGGCTATTTTTTCTTCTTTTGCAGCTCATCCTGTCTTGCAGCTCGTTATAGAAATAAATTGTTGCCATTGAAATCACTTGTGCTGAAACCATTGTCCAATCTAATCCCTTCATTGATTTAATTAATAAAAAAAAACCATTTAGCTTGTACACTGGGGAAAGGATGACTCTGCCCGGGCTTCCCGAGCAAGAGGCACTTCCTCTAAAAAATAAAACCAAATAATTGGAAAGTGCTTTGAAGTAATTCGAAACTGGCTCCTTTATTGAAAAATTGTTGGAATGGGAGGAACACTTGTGAAAACACATTTCACTAAAGAATTTGAAATTTTTTTCTTATCTTCTCTAGTTGTAATTATTTTCTAAAGGAATGCAGGGCTACGTCCACAGCATACATCACTAGAACAACATCCGAGTTGCTGTCTAAAACTAACATACCAAAACCAAATCAATGATGATAAAAGAGAAGATTTTATGCATAGCTCTTTTTGAAAACAGCACACTAATATACTCTGATGCATTTAGCAAAATTGGCCCGTAACTCCTTTGCTCTTTCAACCAGACAAATTTCTGAGTATATGTGTTGAAAAATATTAGACTAGATGCAATGCACAAACACAAGGGCATATGATCAGAGCTTAATTAAAACTCTGTTCTCCCTGAATGCAACAGCTTGGAGATAATGACCTTAATTTTTCCTCTTCCCTAGAGCCTTAAATGGATCATTCTCTGACTGTTATATCTTCTCATTCTTCAACCGTAAATTGTTGAAAATTGAAATAATCCATTTAAGGTTCAAGGGAAGAGGAATATATATACCTTCTGTGAACAATATATATTACCTTCTTTTCAGCTACATCCAGAAGAAATCTTTCATGCAGAATATAAACACCATTCTTTTCCCTTGCTGCTCAGACATCCGCTTATTTAAATATAGATGATGAATTGAAAGACCTCTAAATATGAATTTTATTTTGTCATGCAAAAATCCAGAGTACAGGTGCACTGCCAAACCTTGTTTCATTCTCTGATGCTCTCAATTTCCAAGTACAGATCCTTGAAACAGAAATAAAAGTAAAATTCTAGTTGATGTTTGATGGATTTGAGCAAACCTATAGGTACTAACAGAATGCTCCACAAGTGCATTTATGATGTGACCCATGGTGAGTAAGCTCTTGTTTTTTTCCCCAGCCTCCTTTGCACAACCCTGCATTAAATTTTCGCAGCATTTCAACACATACAGATGGTATTTCAACTGTAGGCTACAACATATGACTCAGACTTGGACGTAATAGGAAGAGTAAACTTATTTAAGCAAGCATACAACAACAACAACAACAACAAGCCTTTATCCCACTAGGTGGGGTCGGCTACATGGATCAAACGACGCCATAGTGGTCTGTCGTGAATCA
Source organism: Lonicera japonica (assembly GCA_021464415.1). Lineage (NCBI taxonomy): Eukaryota > Viridiplantae > Streptophyta > Magnoliopsida > Dipsacales > Caprifoliaceae > Lonicera > Lonicera japonica. The sequence goes on from JAKCWG010000379.1 coordinate 69,626, forward strand.
TATCTATAGTGAAACCATTCACCTCTAAATCCTTCTTAATAGTTTCACCTATAGTTTTTCTAGGTCTTCCTCTGCCTCTAACAACCAGGCTTCCCTCCATATGATCAACTCTCCTTACCACGGCATCTACAGGTCTCCTCCATACATGCCCAAACCATCTAAGTCGAGATTCAACCATCTTTTCTGGAATAGGTGCCACCCCAACTCCCTCTCTGATGGTAACATTCCTGATCTTATCTTTCCTAGTCTTGCCACTCATCCATCTCAACATTCTCATCTCAGCTACACTTAGTTTATTCTCGTGTTGGCTTTTGACCGCCCAACACTCAGTCCCATACAACATCGCTGGTCTAACCGCGGTACGATAGAATTTTCCTTTTAACTTGAGTGGTACCTTTATCACATAACACACCCGAAGCTTTCCTCCATTTCAACCATCCTGCTTGAATCCGGTGGTTTACATCTCCCTCTATCTCCCCATCTTCTTGTATAATGGATCCAAGATACTTAAACCGAGTAACTTGTGGTATGACATTGTCCCCAACTTTTACCTCTAAGTTAGTAGTGCTCCGCCTTTTACTGAACTTGCACTCCATATATTCTGTCTTACTTCTGCTTAAACGAAAGCCATGCGCTTCTAAATTTTGTCTCCAAGTTTCCACCTTCCCATTTAGCTCTTCTCTGGACTCACCCACTAGGACAATATCATCTGCAAACAGCATACATCGCGGTGCTGGCTCTTGAATGTGTTCCGTGAGTACATCTAAGACCAAGGTAAACAGATAAGGGCTCAAAGCTGACCCTTGGTGTAGTCCTATAGTTATAGGAAAATCTTCTGTGGATCCACTATGTGTTCTCACACTAGTCATAGCCCCTTCATACATGTCCTTGATAACACGAATATAGGCAATTCTAACCCCTTTCTTCTCCAGAGCTTTCCACAAAATCTCTCTGGGTACCCTATCGTACGCCTTCTCCAAGTCAATGAAAACCATGTGTAGGTCCTTTTGATCCCTCCGATATTGCTCCATCAAACGCCGCAACAAGTAGATTGCTTCCATGGTCGACCTTCCGGGCATAAAACCAAATTGATTATCTAAAATGTTGGTTTCTTTTCTTAGTCTCCGCTCAATCACCCTTTCCCATAACTTCATAGTATGACTCATGAGTTTAATCCCCCTGTAATTGGCGCAGCTTTGTATATCCCCCTTATTCTTATAAATCGGTATTAGGGTGCTTCTCCTCCATTCTTCCGGCATCTTCTTTGACCTCAATATCTCGTTGAAAAACCTTGTGAGCCAACCAGTGCCTTTATCACCTAGACCCTTCCAAACCTCAATAGGTATACTATCTGGCCCAACTGCTTTACCACTATCCATTCGTTTCAATGCTTCTTTCACTTCCTTTTCTTGAATTCTGCGATAAAAGGTGAAATTTTGGTCATCCTCTCGCATGTTCAGCTCATCTCCACATGCTAAAATCTCATAACCTTCATTAAATAATTTGTGAAAATAGTCCTTCCATCTCTCTTGTATGTCTTGTTCTTTAACCAGGACATTACCTTCTTCGTCCTTGATGCATCTCACTTGATCCAAGTCTTTTGTCTTCCTTTCTCGACCCTTAGCAAGTCGGTAAATAGCTTTTTCCCCAGCTTTGGTGCCTAAAGATTTGTATAATCCATCAAAAGCTTTAGTCCTCGACTCACTCACCGCCTTCTTAGTCTCTTTCTTTGCTTCTTTGTAAGATTCCCAATTTTCCGCATTCTTACATAAAGACCAAGCTTTAAAGCATTTCCTTTTTACCTTAACTTTATCTTGTACACTATCATCCCACCACCAAGATTCTTTATCCCTATGTCCACATCCTCTCGATTCACCCAGCGTCTCTTTAGCTATCTTCCTGATCCCCTCGGCCGCCTTGTCCCACATATCATTTGCGCTTCCGTTTGCCTCCCAAAACCCACCCTCCAGCACCTTGTGTTGAAAGATCCTTTGTTTTTCACCCTTCAAATGCCACCATCTAATCCTTGAAACCTTACCTTGGCCCCTTCTCTTCACTTTCCCCTTAACTCGTATATCCATTACAAGGACTCTATGTTGGGTAGTCAAGCTCTCTCCAGATATGGCTTTACAATCCATACAACTCTTTCGATCTCCTTTCCTAAAGAGGAAGAAATCGATCTGAGAGCATGTTGTCCCACTCTTGTATGTGATGAGGTGCTCCTCCCGCTTCTTAAAACATGTATTGGCTACCATAAGATCATAAGCATAAGAGAAATCAAGGATAGATTTTCCCTCGGTATTTACCACCCCAAAGCCATAACCTCCATGCACCCCCCTATAGTTATCAGAAGAGCTCCCTACGTGCCCATTCAGATCCCCTCCTAGAAAAATCTTTTCTCTAAGTGGTATATCCTGAATCAAGCCTTCTAAGTCCTCCCAAAATTTTATCTTGAGGTGTTCTTCACACCCGACCTGAGGTGCATAAGCACTGATCACATTAAAAGTGTCCTGCTCCACTACAAATTTTAGGGCTAGGATCCTATCTCCTACCCTCTTTACATCTACAATGTCCTTCTTCCACCATTTGTCGACAATTATACCCACTCCATTTCTCGATTTAACCTTGCCAGTGTACCAAAGCTTAAAACCCGAAGTGTCTAATTCCTTCGCCTTAGCTCCAACCCACTTAGTTTCTTGAAGGCACATGAAATTGATCCTCCTCCTGATCATAGTGTCAACTATTTCCATAGATTTTCCTGTGAGTGTGCCTATATTCCAAGTCCCAAAACGAATCCTCCTCTCATGAACTAGCTTCTTTACCCGCACCCGTTCACATAGATGCGGGAACCCTTGCTTATTTTTCACTACATCCAGGCGGCGATGTAGCGGCCCTTGCTCATTTGTCACTGGACTCGGACGATCCAGCGCGTTGCTTCTGGGCAACGACCTAGCATTAACACTATTATATCGTTTGTCCATGTCATGAAGATTCGACGAAGTTTGACGTTGGCTGTCGACTGCCTAACACAACCCTCCTCCTTTATCCGGGCTTGGGACCGGCAGCATTGAAGTAACACTGGCGGAGTTTATTTAAGCAAGCATACATCAAACCAAATTTTACTATAAGATCCAGCTACTTTTTTCTTCCAATAACATTTATTGGAGCTGATAACTTCAAAAAAAATTCATAGAAAATGGCATATCAAAAATTCTGTTAATATCTATGTAATAGAACAGTTTCCTTTGGACGTTGGATTTGAAACTTTCTTCATACCTCTCTTGCACCCGAACGAGAAATATTCTTTGATCCTACCAAATCAACGAGATTAAGCATGCCATATTTAATGATCTCCTCATCCCCAACTGTTGCCTCCTTTATATGGACAGTTATTGTAAATACAGAATGAGAACTGCAACAGAAACGTTACATTTAGTTGCACATGACTTCCCATGGATTGCATTGGACGCTATAAAGAATGAATGAATGAACAAGAGAAAATTCTACCTGCAGCGCTTGCTTAACAAGGTGTCTTCAGTACGCCTCTTGGCTGCCTCTCTTTCCAAGAGGTTATATATTTCATTTCTGCTGTATACAGCTTCTTCTTCAAGGCCTCTTAAAACAACACAACCTTTCCCATCTTCCATCAAGGATATTGGCTTCTTTTGCCTCACTTCAAAAGATCTTGAGCACTCTTCTGGACCCAGCAGATCAGTTATTTTTTCATTATAACAGCTCCAAAAAGGTCACTTTCATACTACAGTCAGCAATTTGAGCTTCCAGTGTATCAAAAATTTGGCAAATTGCTCTTGGAATAACAGCCGCCTCCAGTGTATCTACTTGCTTGTTAGCTACATTTTGGGAGACCGTAAATTCTCTTTTGTGTTCCTTGCACATTATCGCCTTTGGAACTTTTAACCTTTGGTCATCATCGCTTAACGGCCTACAATTATGTTTAAGAAATTCTTGCTGATGGATCTTTGGTTGAAAATGAAATCAGTGGCCAAAATGACATCTTATTTACTTAGCTATTATACTGAACAAATTAGTAGAAATGTGAGTGATTCCTCATTTTAGGAATCCAAAAAGAAAGGGTACGCATGAAAACAAACAATGCAAGAACTTGATCTGAAACTCAAAGACAGACCCATGTACCTGCATCTAAAAAGAACATGAACGTTGGCATCCTGATGTAGTAGTAGTAGTAGTAGTAGGAAGAATAATAATCAGGGCGTCACCTTTCAGGTCTGGGTGTAAGGAATGGGGTCGGAGAGGGTGCCACACCCAATCCCACTTTTCGAGAATAATCTGGAGTTAGTGACAACATCATTGCTCTTCTCTTCTCTCCTCTCTATAAACCTAAAAAAAAGACGCATATCAGATAACCCAAATCTACTCATCTATCCAAAATGTCAATGAAAACCAAACATATATATATATATGTATATCGTTGGAATCAGAAAATCATACCTACACACAGAGTTACCGACTTCTTTTCTCCTCCGCACAGTTTCGCTCGATTTTTCTTTTCGTATCTGAGCTGAATTGAGTTTTCAAACGAGAAAGACAGAGTTCAGTTGCTTTGAGGAGGTATTATTGGTTTAGTAATAAACTGACAACAAAGCATGGTGAGATTATTTGCATTTCTTATAAACAAGTGGAGTGGAGGTCTCTCCCTCTACCGGCTACTTCTACGTATAAAGGTCTTCTTGCCTTTCTTGGAAAGGTCAAGTGGATCCCCTCTTTTTTAAAATTTTAAAATTATTTGCACCCATCTGCTCCCAATTTGACATGAACTTTTCAGATAACCTGGGCCTTTAATGAGACCCTATACCCTTTTGCTAATCCCAATAATTCTATTGTAGATATATAAATGCTTGGTTAGAACATATGACATTCATCCGCATAAAAGAATAAAATTGGATAGGATTGCAATAATACTGGACTTCCAATATGATTGCATATAAAGATTTCCATGAAAAATGTATTTCTTGGAACAGCTACAGCTTCTAACATGAGGTCTGGAGAGCTGCTTGATCGCCCTTCCCTTATATATAGCTTAATCTGTTCCTAGTGGATATCATCACATGGATGCTTCGATCGCGAGAAACAACATAATTTTTAATATGACAGGTGTGCCTATCCTTCTTCTAAGAACCATTTCTGGATACCATACTCTTCTCTTGCACTTCCTGAATCAATTGTAAGATTGGCTCTGGTTTCGAGGAGGATGAAAGTGAGGCAAGAAGTTCAGTATTTATCTTACGTAACATGTGAGGCGAAATGTCTCGAACCCAGTTTATGTGTTCAATGGCTCTAGTAACCTCTCCAGCATCAGCTAAACATTTCAGCAACTTTACATGAGGGTCTGAATTATCATAAGCACAATCACGGAGCAACATAGAAGCAGCAACAAAATGGCCTGCAAAGGATCACAAACAAAAAAATTAATATAAGATGTAGTAAACCTTCAACAGGGATGTTACATAGAAGCAAAGCAAGCAACAAGCCAATCATCATGAGTTTGAACTTTACCTTCTTTACATAGGTCGAGGATAAATGTACCTAGTATAGACTGTGCAAGCATTGGATCCTGCCCTGAAGATTTCTTGAAGACTTGAAGAGCTGTTTCGAGCTTTTTTTCTTGACAAAGCCCTTCAAGGAGAGATTCGTATGTTGTAGTATCAGGTGCTACCCCTTTCTCCAACATGTGACTAAACAGCCTGTGCGCTTCCTCAGCCTGACCTACCACCGAAAACTTGCAGATAAGGATATTGTATGTCTTTAAGTTGCCACCACACCCACTAGCAAACATCTCGTCCCAAAGCCGTTTTGCAGGACGCAGTAGATCTTCTCTACAGCAAGCTTCCATCAAAGAATTATATGACGAGACTTCTGGACTCAATCCTTTCTTCTTCATGTCCAGAAGAACCTGATAAGCGTCTTTTACTCTCCCAGCCTTGCACAGGAACGATATCATAACATTGTAGCACTCCAAATCTACAAAATATCCTTTAGCAGACAAAACCTTGAAAACTTCTACCATTTCATCAATTTTGCCATGCTTACAGAGACTCCTACACAAATTGCTCAAAGTAAGAAGAGTTGGAAAACTCTCTTTCCCAAGCATGAAATTTAGAAATTTCAAAGCACAAGAAGGATTGATAGTTGATACGGATCCTATCAGAGCGTTAAGAACATCATTCTGAATTGGGAAATTCCCATCAACAATAACTTGGCCCAATTCTTTTGCTTCATTTATCAACCTCTCCGTAATCAAAGACAATATGAACTCTCTGTAATCATTAGCCCTCGGTGCCACCCCTAGCTTTCTCTTCTTCTTCAAGACCTTCTCCACATCAACCACACCACCCATCAACCGCAACGCTTCTGCTACAATTCTATAAGCCATAAAATCAGGCTTGAAGTTTCTTTTCCTCAACTCGTCCAACACACTGATAGCCTCTGGCACCCGAGACTGCAAGCACAGCCCATGAACAACCAAAACCGCGATTATCGATCCATTAATCCCCGAAACGTCTCCCTTCCCGACCTCATCTAACAAACTTAAAGTCTCGCCCAATTCAGAAGTAGTACAAAATCTCCATATAAACACACCGAAGCCAAGCGTACTCAAACTAACACCTCTTAGAATCATATCGTCGAACAACTTGCGGGCGTAACCAATGTATCCATCAGACGAAAGGGCAGCAAGAAGCAAATTACACGTTTCAGGTCCAATATGAAAGATTGATGAGCTAATTCCGCTGAAAATAGAAACAGCAGCCTGGGTTTTCTTAGCCATGATGTGTGAGGATATAAGGAGGCTATAAATTGAAGGATCAAGACGAATGTTTTGGGCCTTAACTTGGTGCAAGAGCTTATGGACAGCATTGAAGTCGCGAGAGAGGGAAAGGGACTTGAGGATGGAATTGTACGTGAGAGAAGTGTGAGAAAAGCCAGGTTGTTGAGCGGCCCAGTTGAAGAAGCCGAAAGCAAGGGACTGGTGGTTGAGGAGGAAGGGGTCGATGACTGTGGCGACGAGAGTTGGGTTGAGTGAGTGGCGATAACCGAGACGGTGGAGCGTTTGCTCCAGTTGAGGAGTCCAGGTCCTCCTAGATGATGATGATGGGAGTAGTGATCGGTCTGACGCTGAGAGTAGAGCTCTGCTAATAATCTTTGCTAACTCATTCCTCGATGCTGTCATCTTTCTTTCATCAATGTTAAGGGTTAGAAAAAAGAAAAGAAAATGTTAATGCTCCCGCCATTTTCCATCTTTAAATTGCATACATATAAAAGATTCAATGCAGTATTATTATTAGACTTCCCAACTCTTTTTTCTCACTCTCTCACACAGAAATAATTGTTTCTTTCCTGCGATACACTAAGGCTCCGTTCGATAATAAGATCTAAAATGATAGCAAAATTAATTGATTTTTATAAGAAGTTAGACAAAAAAGTTGAGTGATGTGGTAAGACTCTCCCTCTTATGCTTATTTTTACAAGGACATGTCTTCCATACTCAATTTTTTGTGGTAAATTTTTTTCCCTCACGGCCCAAATAATCGCCAAAAAGGAAGAGAGCATCGCACTATATTGGTCAACTCTTCTCAAACTTCTCACAAGAATCAAATGATTTTCCATCTTGTTATCAAACGGGGCCTAAAAGATTCGATGAAGTTTATTAAAATTTTGATCCTGGTGCAAAATCCATCGAGGTCAGATCGAGTTCTTTGGACCACAGGGATTCCATTCTTACCCAATTCTCAAACTTCACATTCTTCAAATTACACATTCTTTATTAACAAAACTTAAAAGAAAAGGAAGAGCAAAAACTAACCAATCCAAAGGCACTATCCACCACTAGAAAGCATCTTTCATTTTCAACCGCACAATCATTTATCCCTTATACATTTTTTGGGCTCAAAAACCATTGCCCCTTATTATATAAACTAGGGGTAACCCGAGCCGATAGCACTATGTCACAATTCATGTGAATAAATCCAATACACTCTTGATAAATGTAATATTAAAGTACCAAAACATAAACATAAAAACAAACAGTAGAAAAAAGTGTTAAAAAAATTAATGAATAAAGATGAACTGTTTATAAAAGACATAAATGGCAGTTGAATTATGAGATTAGTGAAAAACATGTATTCGTTGACGTGTTGAATTAAATAAACGTTTCACTTAAAATTTACGTAAGTTGAATTAAGACTTCGACTTTAGACAAAGGGGGTACTGCTTACAAATCAACATTGATTATGTAAAAATAGTAATTTATTATTATCATAGGTGCTTAAATAGAATTTTACATAACCATGGAATTTGGCAAAGGAATGTGTTTATCCCAATTCTTTTAGCATAATTTGAATATGTTCAACCTCAAAACTTTTAGGAACAATTTCACACATTCACAAAATATACAAAAGCTCAAAAACAGAATTGTATGAGAAGAAAATTGACGATAATATCCGAAGGAAAAAACTCCCAATTCTCCATAAATCACACCACAAAACATCAAGTTCTAGCACATGCTTAGCAGCACATGATCTGCCTTGTTGAATTCATAGTTTTTCCATGGAAATCGATACAACCTACAACTAACCAACTATTGAACACCCTAAATAATTGTACCAATGATAGATAGATTTTGTAACCAAGAAAGTTTGTAAAGGAGAAATTCAACATGTAGTCTCAAAGGCATAAAAGTTTGTAAATTGTAATCAATTATGAACAACCTAAATAATAGTCGGAATACGACAAAAATTTGTAACCAAAAACTTTTAAACATTGCATTTAAAAGATAACATTCTACGTACCGAAGTTTGCAGAGACACCCGTGGCTTTGGTTCCGGTGCTTCTTCCAAGTTTTAAAGGAATTCTCCCTTATCTCTTCCAAAATAAAACAAAATGATATATCTCAAGTGACTACGAATACTTCATTAGCAGAAGCTGAATAGAAAAGGCAACAATCAATCTCAACACTAAACCCTTCAATACATAAACCATCATCAATTTTAATTAATTATAGACTTAATTAATTTTTAATTTTTTTTTTTGGATAGAAACAAAAAATTTATAGATAATTACAAAACAAACAATGCTAATTGGCAGAGGATAAGACATCAACTAAAACTACTAGCATGGATTAGCTACAAAGAACCTAGACTTAAATTATTTTTACCTGCACACTTTAAATAAAAAGATATAATCTTTATTTGATTCAAATGCTTTATAACAAAACAAATTGTTATAAAGTAAACCCCCCTTCTTTAGGACGCTACTAATAAAGAAAACCCTCACCCTACCTCAGGTTCAGGTGAACGCCTTTACCACTAGGCTAACCCACTCCCACCAAAAGACTTGTTTGAACACCTCAAACCGCAACTGAACAAAGGTTGAGAAAAAGGTAATGAAAGACTCAAATCAAACTTTATCTTTCTGTAGCAACATATAGAGCAGCCATATTGCCAAAGCAAGTATTCTCTTCGCCATAGCATAGTGCTTCTTTGACAAGATGTACTGTATTCTTCTAAAGTTGCACATTGCTCTGGCAATAAACATAATTGCTTTGGCAATTATGCCACCCCAACATATATAGTCCCCCAAATTTATCTATACTAATTACAAAATCTGACAATGAATGAATCATACAAACATGATACATACAATCAATGCTGAAGAAAGAGATTGAGAGAATAATTAGAACAAACTAGTCAATCAAGTAAAAGCAAGAAAACAGGGAAAATTAAATGGTCTGGTCACCCTTACATTACATACATATCAATCAATGAACAAATTAATTCTAATCTTATTTATTAAGAAAAAAGAAAAGTATCTTCCTTTATTACAATAATAACAAAAATCCCCCACCCCAACACCCAAATAAGAGTCGAACACAGAACCTCTCCTTAATAGTATTGTATCATCATTTCAAAGAAACTACACTTACGCTGCTATTCTTCTTCAATCAAACAACATCTCAACACTATCTATCCACCAGAATGAATATTAGCAAAAAAAAATCCATCCAGAATAGAATAAATTGAACCCCCGGACAAACTAAACAAAAAGAATTCCTAAATTTGAGAGGAGAACACAAGCATAGGCAAAAGAGGGGAGGAGAATAATAGTACAGTAGAGAGTAAAAGACATAGACACATACACACATTCCATAGAGAAAACGAGATAGAAGGGCAGCCGAGTTGAACAACAGCGGCAGCGGCAGTACCGATTCGACTGGGGGTAGCGAGTAGAAGAGAGAGCATTCGGGATTATTATTATTATTATCGGGGTGATTTTGACTTTGGTGCGTTTGTTTGTGCATATGAAATGTGTTTGTCAAAATTTTGCTTGATAAGTGTTTGAGTGTTAAAAGTTTTGCGTAACGATCGATAACGTTGCCTAGTGCATTTTGCATAAAATGGCATTTAGATATTTTCGTTCGATAGTAATATATGAAAAATAAAAATAAAAACAACTAATTTTGATAAAAAGATAAAAAATAAGTTGAGCCATATGGTGAAATCATCTACATCTCATACTCATTTTTATAAGTATATGTTCTCTATTCTCCTTTAATATGTTATTGAAAAATTTTCTCTACCATCACTCAAAGAAAATTTTGTCATGAAAAAAAACAAAAAGCAAGAGTTAATCTCACAACATCCCTCAACTTATTTTCCATCTTCTCACCTAAATTATTTATTTTTATTTTCATTTTCCATGTTTCTATCAAACGGAGCCTTATTGTAGAAACTTTAACACCACATTTGTTATGCAGGAATAAATGACACTCAAAGTATAAATTATTTTTATAAATTTTTTTATTTTTATTTTTAATATACTATGTTTGAGCCAATGGATAAAAAATTGGATACGATTACTTAGGGATTGTTTGTTTCAACCACTTAAATCTGAAAACTTAAAGTTTTAAGATTTAAGTGGTATCAAAGTTGTTTATTTGGCAAAAAAAAATAAGTGACTTACCACTTAAATCTGAAAATTTGCATCCAAAATATTAAGTCGCAAGTTTGCCACTTAAATCTGAAAACCTAAAATACCCCATTACAAAATACCTATTTTACCCTCATTAAAGTCCTAATCATGAGATCTAAATACACTAATAAGGGCAAAATTGTCATATTAAAAAAATTCAGTTTTCAGATGTATTATATTTAAACAAACAACATTTTTTCAGATATAGTTTTCAGAAGTAAACAAACAATTTTTTCAGTTCAGTTTTCAGATATTTTATCAAACACCACCTTAATTTTATTCTTACCCGATAAAATTATCTCTTGTGTAGATATTTTCTTTCTTGTGAGATGAGAGATAAAATAATTCTTGTTCTCACTAACGTCAGATGTGGGATATAATTAGTTTATCATATTCGATTCTCTTATCTACGCATTAAATATAGATATGATAAACATTAAATATAGATATGATAAAGGTAGCTAGTTTTTCAATCTTTGAAAATGTATAACAAATATAGAATTGTGTGGTTAAAATTTAAAATATATTTTCGATCGGTTGAATATAGCGGCTTTGATACAAATTACGACCTAGTCCTTATAATAAAGGATGATAGTTTTTGAATCTTGAAATGCATAAGTTATAAACAATTTATATAATAAAAGGCAATAGTATTGAATCTTGAAAATGTGTAGGATATTAAAAACTGTATGATCGAGATTAAAATATTTTTTAAATAGTTAATGACTTAATGCTTTGACACAAGATATGAGTTATGACATAGCGGATAGCTTTCTAAATTAGGCAAACAAACAAATTAAAAATTATAATATAATTATAATTGAAAACTACATAATGTGCAATTAAAAGAATGGTACTGTAATTCTATGGCATTGCTTATCTAATAATCTTAAAGGATTTTAGTGCGGTTGCATTGCAGTGCCTCCTCAAAGTGTACGTGTTCAACCTGTTAAGTACAAGTAGATGCCTTTAAGTAACAATTGGTTAGTGTAAGAAAGATAATTAACTAAGCACAATCAATAATAAGTGATCTCTTAAAACTCGCATTCCTTTATGCATGCACTCTCTCGCTGCATGAATTCACCCCATCAACAAATTACTCCCCCTTTTTGTCAAGGAATAAGAAAAGTTCAATGAGTCTATCTCAATAAGTAAACATGTAATTTAGAGGAATACATGAACTCGTGCCATTAATTTGAACATTTGCGGGAAGTATAAATATGTCAACCAACACAGAGTATATAACTATATCCCTTATGCGCAGTGAAACTAACAATGCACCATTTAGATCATTAATATGAGTTTTGAACAATTCGTGAATCCATACAATGATGACAACTTAAAAATCCTTTAATACATTATTATTCAATTAGTTTTTTTCCCCTTTTTTGTTGTGATGCATTTTTCTTATGTTGTAAGCATTTTCACTTATTAGATGGCGGCTTTCAACTTTTATAAAGGCCAACTATTTCCTTTCAGGTAGTTACGATTTTCATCATCCAATTAGATAGCCTTTTTCCATCCCCTCTACATTGTTAAGCTTATGTGCTTGTTTTTTCAAATTCATTCCTACATCAACAATTGTCCTTACTGCAAATAATCACAATGGCATTTTGACTTTTCTTCCTAAGTAGACCATGTATGGTAGCTTTTGAAATTTTCAAATGAAGGACTTGTGGTCTACCCCATATAATTATCTAAAGATATGTATAGTAGTTCGTGTAGTGTAATGTAGTGTGAGGGATATAGACACATGTTCTCATGTGATTAAGACAACACACTAATGGTTTTATAAAAATTACAGCATGATTCATGTATCTCTACAAATATTAACATATTAAAAGACTAGAAGACTAACTTAGTATGTTATCCAATCAATAAAGAGGGTTCTAATATATCACCAAAAGTACTCATAATTTAGCACTTATAAGCTATCGGTATAAAGAAGCAAACCGATGATATCTCATCATTCTAGCACAACCAAACTTTTATCATCAACCTGAGCTAGATACCTTGTCTTCCCTACTCAACGACACAAACTTCCAAATATTTTTTAATATTGTAAAAGGTAGAACTATCTAATGGCTTTATGAGAATGTTAGCAAGTTGACTTTCCATAGGCACATATGACAAAATCACTACATTTTCATCTACTAAGTGGTGAATATATTGGTATTGAATGTCAATGTCCTTGGTCCTGGGGTGTTTTACGGGTTTTTCGAATATACAAATGGTATTAGTGTTATCACATTTGACTATGACAGTATACTGATCGATCCCATAATCACTCAATGTGAGAATCCGCAATGCAACCCCCAGGTCTTAATCTCGTGTTAAGGGGTTCTAAAACATCGGAACAGATTTCGTCTTTTCATTTACTTTAATTTATAGGGATTAATCATATTTTATATTATTAAATACAAATAGGTTTGTTCAGAGTCGTTAGTACATTTTACGAGAAACGTACAAAAGTCCGCGTAGGGAGTAAGGACCGAAGCAGGTCTTATTCCCACGCATTTTACCTACGAAACCGGGATTCTTATAGGGTTTGGGAACTATGTTACGGTTTGAGAAGGTGTTAGGAACCCATTCATCCCTTTCGATCTCTAGTGGTCTTATATATTGATTATATGTTGGAAAACTTGGATGCCTTTATTGACTACTATTTTCGAGAAATAACTCAATAAAACCTAATTTTGGGGAAAAAATGGGGAAAGGGATGAAAACCTTATATTTCGTGATCCGATGTTTAGATTTTTGTTAAAATCTGATTACTAGTGACAAAAGTTTATCTTATCTATTTTGAAATAAGAGTGATTCGATATTGTTTTCTCAGGTAACAATATCAATTATCTCGTTAGGTTTTAAAAAATATCGGATTTTATCGAAATTAATTTAATGTGGAATTAAACTGTAACACCCCCGCCTTAATCTACAAGACATCACCCGTAATTAAGATCTGGAGTGCTACTAACCCATCTTAGATTAACTAAAATGGGTATATATGTATATGCACAAAGAAAATCCAAACAGTAAATGTCATATGTGTTATTCAACCTACAACAAGATATAAGATAATATTACTATACAAAAACACACATGCGTACAAGCAATTGTTTTACAAAACCAACTAAGTAGTTCAAAAATAATATACAACATTCTGGGCTAGCCGTGGCTTCCCGAGATAATATATACCTAACAATAATGAATATGTATCAGAGCCATCTATTTCGATCACAATCCCATTGTCCCGTAACCATCGTTCGCCCCATGTGTACCTGTAATTGTAAATAAAACACGGGATGAGCTCTTAGCTCAGTAGGGGGAAGTAGAAGGGGAAAGTTTTGAAAATATTCCTTGACATATTACTGTAAACCAAGTAGACCTTTTCATCATATAATTTAAACGTCATTTGTAATATATCATAAAATATAACTAATTCATGATGATGCGTACTCATGCATATGCATGTTACCTCCCTTTGTGTCAACCCATTTTCGAATCTTGATGATGCATGCCGATGAGAAATCAAGCCAAGATGGCTATATAGAATTCATTCTTTCCAAGAGTATATAACACACTCACAGTTTCTGTCCACGAGGACCTGAACTAAAATCTCATCACATAATCTATTACCTCAAAATGGCATATCATCATCGTACCCAGGAAGTGGAACAACAACCCCTCCATCTTCCATAAAAAGAATCGAATCCATGGTGTGTTGCCAATGCCAAGATTCCCGAGTCTTTCACCAGTGGCTTATTGGCGGCCAAACAATATCCCCCAGGGGTTTAGGGCTTTTTAACCCAAGGGCACCGGGCCCTGCCTATTTTTCCATCTCGGCAAGCACCATGAAAATAGATATTCATACATAATTCATATCACCACCCTTGGTCATCCACGACCAAGCACAATCATTTCCAAGAGATCAATCAACCAATGGTATCTGATAAGACAATATCAAGATAGAAATGAAGCTGCCATGAATTGCCATAAGAAATAAGCCTCCATGTAGCCTCCGAGCAGAGATATATATATATATATAATGAAGCTTTCAGCATCGTAATAAGAGATATACGCCCATTCGATATATAGGCCATAAGGGAATCCGAGCTTGCCGAAGAATCTTCAAGAGTGAGGTTGACATAATAGTGATGCACAACATGCATATATGCTCTTTATGACAACTAAAGACAACACATGTCACTTAAACTTTATTCATCATGTAGCCATGTTCCCCAGCGTGTACATAACCCATTTACAAATCCACTTGGAAACAACCAAGCATGTATATTCAAGGAACATCGCTTACTAGTCTATATTACATAGATATCAAGTTCAAGTGGCATATCTTATCCCAACTAATGCCTCATATAGAAAATAGAAGCTACATATGCCATATAAACTCTATCCAATTCACGTCCATGTTTTTTGGTGTATACAAAATCCTTTACTAATCCATTTCTTGTCAAACCAACACATATACATCCAAAGAACATTCATATGAATCAATAACATGTAATCATAGAGCTTAGATGGAATATCTTGCTTCATATCGTAGAATCATAGCTTAATCATGCATAAGTCACGAATATTAATTAGCATGGTTTTCATAATAATCACACATGCATAAATCATCCAAGGATACTCAATAACAAGGAATATATACTTTGTATTAAACATATATATGTAAAACCATTCATCTTTCGATAAAGAAAATCATAATATCGAGTTTTGAAAAAATATAACCCCTACCTCAAGTTTATAGACCAAAAGAAGGAAGAAGGATGTACACCGAAATCCCGTTCGGTGAAATACTCGAGCTCTCGCATCACCATGTCCTTAGGCTAGCAAAACCCACGAATCAATGATGTATAAACTCCAACTCGTATAGCCAAAGCTCATACTTGAGCTTTTATAGAAGAAAATCAAGGTAGAAGATGATGAATAGTACCTTAAAGGTAGTTTGGATGATTTTGAGCTTGAATCTTCGAACCTGGATGAAAGATGCGTAGAAATATTTCTCTTTCTCTCTCTAGAACCCTCTAGAACTCCCTAGAGGAGCGTGGAAGAGGGTGTATCGAAGTTGGGTTGAAAAATGACCAAAAATAGCTTAAAAACGTGCTTAAGCCGGTGGGAATAGTTAACTGGCGGACCGGTATGCAAAATACCAAATACCGGTCCGCGGAGCACAAATTTCCCAAAAATTTGGTGCCGGACCGGTATGCCAAAAACACCATACCAGTCCGCACTATAACTTTGGGGTTCCGGCGCACTGTTTTTGTTTTAGCCATAACTTTTCGTTCGGAACTCCGATTGAGGCGTTCTTTATGTTCACGGAAAGGTATTTCAAAGATCTACAACTTTCTAAGAGAAAGTTTTCCCAAATTCTGGATATATTTTTCCCAGAAATTCTCCGAAGACAGCGCTCTGTCGAAGCGCTACCGAATGACCATAATTTTGCAATGGGCCTACTTTGCGCCCTGTTTTGACCCACGAGGAGTGTGAATTGGACTTCGGCCAAAACACAAAAGTTGTAGAATGCTACAAATACTAGACACCTTTATGAACGGAATTTCATTCCGATAAATAGATAAGAAATTATGATAGCTCAAAGATAGCTAGAAATAACAAATCATGAAAGACCAAAACTTCTTATTTACCAACCAAAATCAATTCGAACCACTCGAATCACCTAACGATCACTCATATTAGTATAAATAAGCCAATATAATTCCAGTTAACATAAATTAAAGTATGGGGTATTACATAAACTCTTGAGGAGAGTATTTTAGATACACCATAGTCTATAAGAGAGGCATAATATATCTGAATTTAATTTCTGAGTAAGTTTTATCAGTCCGGGTTTTGAAAACTCAGTTTTAGCCGGATGATAAATGGTCTTACTTCTTATGGTTTTGAAAATGATTTTATCGGGATTCTATTAAGTTGTTTTGAAAAAGCAATAGAGTATCGACAACTTGACAATAAGTTTATCCAACTAGAAAGTTGACAGAATAACAAATCTACAAATCTATAAAATATCTCAAATGGAAGTAAATGCTTTTGGTTTATGTTGGCCCAAGCAAGCCAACTCCCTACTCACTTGTAGTACTCTCGAAAATAACAAGTATGTATATATAACAAACTCAAGTAGGAAAAATAAGCAAGTCTATAAAATGCAGTATAACCAATATACAGATATTTAATTTTAATTACTAAAAGGGATTCTAGTTACCTTCCCAACGATAATAAGGATATAAGAGATAAAAATATAATATAACAGAAGATGATCCGATGAATATAGACTTTTTCTTCTCCATATATAGTCAAGAATTCGACTTTAATATTATAAACGTCGAGTATTAAAACTCGGAGATTCCTTGAATACTTCTTAGAAAATCAGATTTTCTAGATAATAACCCCTTTTTTTATTTCCAAAACTCCTCCTCCCTAAACCCTTGGGGTGTTGGCTTATTTATACTACTCGGGGGAGATTGTTGCGCGACATTCTCCCAAAAAGGTTAAGTGTCACACGACATACGAGACAATGTCGTGTGACAAATGGCTAAAGCGATGTCCCTGACAGACTAATGTGTCAGGGAGTGGATGGTCTGGGTCAGAGGGGTTTGTCTTGCGACAATCTGGTTTGTCGCACGATAAACATCTAAAAAATGGATTTATTGCACGACAAATACTTCTGGGAATGAGTTTGTTGGACTATAAACTTTTCGGAGTAATTTCTAGTACTTTTGGGTGAGTTTTTGGACTCAAAAAGGTACTAGAGGAGGTTCTTTAGGGTTCTTGCAGGGGTCACGGATTGGGGTGTCTACAGACCCTCTCGACTCAAGCTCTTTGCCTGTAAGGAATTGAGGTGACTGGAAGAGACCGTGATCCATGACTCCCGCAAGAACTCTAAGAGAGTGCTTATATGCAGAAGTGCTTGTGTGTGCCTCCGAAAAGGACTTTGTGTTGGTGTTTTGTCTCCGGAAAGGTCTTCCCTTACTTGACTGCCTCTCAGGAGGACTTTGTTTGCTCCACGTGCCTCTTTGGGAGGACTTTTCGCTCCATATGCCTCTTTGGGAGGGTTTTGTGTTCCACTTGCCTCTTTGGGAGGTCTTTTTGCTCCACGTGCCTTTCTGGGAGGACTTTTTGCTCCTCTTGCTTCTTTGGGAGGACTTTTTGCTCCACGTGCCTCTCTGGGAGGACTTTTTGCTCCACTTGCCTCTCTGGGAGGGATTTATGCTCCACGTGCCTCTCTGAGAGGGATTTTTGCTCCACGTACCTCTTTGAGAGGGCTTTGTGCTCCACTTGCATCTCTTGGAGGACTTTTTGTTCCACGTGCCTCTCTGGGAGGTCTTTTTGCTCCACATGCTTCTCTAGGAGGGCTTTTTGCTCTACTTACCACTTTGGGATGGCTTTTGGCTCCACGTGCCTCTCTGGGAGGGCTCCTGTGTTTTAAGAAAAATAAACGATAACTGCCTCCGAAGAGGGCTTAGTACATTAAGAATTGCCTCCGAAAAGGTCTTATGCTTTGTGACTTGCCTCTTGGAGAGGGCTTGTGTTTGGGATTTCAAAGGATTATGCTTCTTATAACTTCTCCTGCTGATAGAGAGAGAAAGAGAAAGTTTGTGAAGGGACTTGTTTTAACCTTTGTTATTTCTACCCTCCGGGAATTCTTCGAAACCCTACTTGCTTACTTTGTTTCTTTGAAGAAAAAACTGTCTCCCGAAAAACAGTTTTCTAGGCGCTATTAGTCTTTTTCAGAGTGATGATTCGAAGACTTGCTTCCAAGTTATATCTTCTGTATCGTTCTAAAAAGAAAATTTGTTTGAAAGGAATTTCTGATCTCCTCTGGACCTTATCCGTTATCTCTTCGTGTGCTCATATCATTTTCTATTTTTTCGATGTCCTTATTTCTCCCTCTTTTAGGAAGGCTTTTCTTGGCCCTCTATGTTTTTGACCAAGAGCCTTTTTGCCCCCTTTTGGCATGATTAGGAGCTTTACTCACCCAAGACGAAGCCTTAAGCCATTTTTTGGCCTAACTGTCACTCTTGGTGTGGCTCTCCCTGTCACTTTGCACATTTTTGTTTCTTTCACTTGCTCTGGGCACTGATGCGGGATTTGTCTATTTTCCACTCTTTCAATTTTTTCTATTCCTGTCTTATTATGATATTTTCTCATTTTCACTGCTAGATTTTTGGTTCCCTATGGACCAGAAATTTGTTTGCGGTTTGTTCATGATTCTGAAAAGATGACTTTTATTATTCTTTCATCCCCTTGTATGACAGAAAACCCAGAAAACTCTTTTTGGAGGTGTTCCTTCATGAAACAAAGAAGGAAAAATGAGAAAAAATTCAGGGGAGGGGGGAATGTCGCACGACAATTCAGTGCAGGGGCATTTGTCGCGCGACAAAGAAACCATTTATCACGTGACAAACTCTTGCAGTATATAACCCCTTTGCTAAGCTCACTCCACCTCATTCTTCCCTTCTCTTTCTCTCTCTAGCTCTCCTCTTCTCTCTTATTCCCCCGCAGAAGCTTTGCCGGATTTAGGGTTTTTTAGATATTGTCTCATCTTATATCGATACAATTATGGATCCAGCTCAAGGAGGACAGCCTGACCAACTGGAGGGTGATCAGAAGGATGTCACTTTCACTGATGCTCACGGTGTCCTACGCTGCAGCCCCCACCATGATGACTGGGATGCACTGGATTAGTATAGCAAGGACAACGTGGATCGCGACTGTTCTGTTGTTTACCAGGACATGACCCGAGCTGTCCCAGTCCCAGCTGTTCCTTGGCTCTTGATGGAGCTAGTTTCTCACGAGGTCCGTAGGCGGCGCCAGGTATATTTTTCTAGCTTTGATCTTCTTTGCCTTTTATTTTTATTTTTCCTAGATGTTTAAAATACCTGTTAATTATTTCTTTTAGTACTGACATCTGATTTTTAGGAATTACATACTTCACCTCTTCATTCCTAGGACAAAATGACTTTTAACTATCATAATTTATCTATAATGCCCTTTAGCCCTCATAATTACCAAAATATCCTTTGGTTTACATAATTTTACCCCTGTAAACCCTATAACTCTCATAATTACACCAAAATACCCTCAAGTTTTGAAAATTACATAATTTACTCCTATAACTCTCATAATTACACCAAAATACCCTCAAGTTTTGAAAATTACACAATTTACTCCTATAACTCTCATAATTACACCAAAATACCCTCAAGTTTTTAAAAATTACATAATTTATCCCTGTAAACCCTATAACTCTCATAATTACACCAAAATACTCTCAAGTTTTGAAAATTACATAATTTACCCCTGTAAACCTTATAACTCTCATAATTACACCAAAATACCCTCAGGTTTTGAAAATTACATAATTTACTTCTATAACTCTCATAATTACACCAAAATACCCTAAGGTTTTTAAAATTACATAATTTACCCCTATATATTCTATAACTCTCATAATTACTCATAAATGTATATATATGTTGCCACCTATAGTGGGTTGGTCGAGGTTGGGGTTCTCCCAACACTATTTTTGTTGAGTGGCGACAGGCCTCGGCTGACTCCTTTTGGTTCTTTCTTGGACGCATTGCCGGAGTAGATGTCGGTGCTGTAGTATTGGTGACGGCGCTGGCCTCCCATTGGTGGGACACTACCCACACTTTCCACTGGAGCTGAGGGGGAGATGACGATGACGTCGCTAGATTTGTTCGCTTTGACTGGGATACCCTCAGGGGGTGTCTCTATCCAAATTTATGTCCCTCTTCACCTCACCCCCGAGGGTATAGTAGGTGCTCCGGGTGGTTTCTAGAGTGGCAGAGTTCAGGATATACGATCATTCACGCCGTTTTGATAGCTCGCTTGGTGTCGGAACGGGGTCGAGTTACCTTCGCTGAAGGGCACATGACTAAACAGGAAGCTCGTCAGTATGCATGGGTCCTTTTGTTCCTGACGTTCCATGATCTATTTGAGGCCCGCGGAGGAGACACAGCCCATCTCTTGTGGCTTCTGTATATCAGGGATTTCAGTACCCTATTTGATCATGACTGAGGCGAATTTATCTTGGCCATCCTCTATGATGCTATGGATCAGGTATCGCGTCATTTAGCCCTTAACCTTAAGGGATTTTCTTTGCTGTGGGAGGTATGATTTTCCGCTATTCTTTATTCTCTATTATTTTTTATTGATATCTCTTCTATTTATTTGTCACTAATATCTCTTATATCTTTTCCTTTCAGAGTTGGTTCATGGCTTATGCCCGCAAGGGTCTTGCCCAGGTTGATCTCCTCGTGGAGAATGAGGATAAGTTCTCGCTTCTCCGTCTGTTCGTGGCAGGGAACTATTAGGCCCTTTATGTTTATCGAACTCAGAAGACTGATGAGGCTGCAGTTTCTGACATGTTGGAGGAGCATGTAAGTATCTATTTTATGTGAGAAATAAAATAAATGAATGCCTAAAAAATACAAAAAATTAAAAGTTCTTCTTTGTTTCTCTTTTTTAGATTGAGTGGGCCCCGTGGGGTGATTTGGGTCTGCACTTTGGTCATGCCCGTGCTTTCATTGTTTCGAGGACAAGGCGGTTGATTCGGGATGAGTATGGCCTGCTCTTTTATCTCAGCGAGCAGGTCATTCGCCAGCATACCCCTGCCCAGTGGCCGCAGGTTCCAGCGTTCTCCCTAGTTCTGATAAGGCGGACCGGTGAGATCGACCTAGTGACGGTGTTGTCTTTGGTGGATGGGCTTGATTTTTTGTCTTTTATTGAGGAAGGTGACTACATTGTTTTTGCTGCCTGCTACTTAATGAAGGAGCCAAAGGGGACCCGGGGTCGGGTCTTTTATGATCGTTACAGGGCGTTAGGTGGGGATCCCAACTACATTCGAGGACAGCTGCATTTGTCGAGGACAGTCCTGAGCTACCTGCCACCGGTCCCCAAATAAAGGGACAATGTATCAGATTCAAACGATGAGAACCCTGATGGTGAGAGGGTAGTTCCTCCAACTGCTAGTAGGGGAGTTGCGAGGCCAGAGGAGGGAGGTGGCGCTGAGACTGGAGGCGAGACTCCTAGCCCGTGTTCTGGGGCGGTGCCTATAGAGCAACTTCGGACGGGTCAAGGTACTACTACTATTAAGGGTGTCCCGGTACCTACTAGTCCTACTATGCCGTTGGGGACTATCCTCGAGGAGACGGAGTTTACCGAGAGATCCTGGGGGCCGACTAATCTTGGACCGAATTTTGATTACCACCAGTTCAGGCGGACACCTCCTACCGGCGTGGCTACTCCTTCGAGTAGGGTCCCACCTCTGAGGGAGACTGTTGTGGTGGAACCCCCGGGTGTACGGACCTATACGACGCTAACTCTTCTATCCCCTACTGCAATGGGTCCCCCTGCTCCTGCTCGTGAGGGGGGTGGTTCTTCATCTATCGTAGCCCCGACAGGTCCTTCAGTTCTGGTGGTGACCATACCACCCCAGCCTCGAGATATTGACTATATCGGTGTGGGCCTCCATCGGTATACCATACCTGAGTACCCTCTTTTGGATGATACCTTCAGCTATTTGGAGGGGCGTACCGGCGATGAGGTAGATTCTTTCCTTTCTCCCTTTCTTTTCTGTATCTCATTATGTACAACTTTCTTTTTTAACTATAGTAATCATTTTTCCTTTTTTGTATATTCTTTTACAGTTGGTGAGAGTTTGGGCTGCGAATTTGAAGGTTCTTCACGCACACTACCTTTACAACTGGAACCTGCTCGGAACCTGCTCCAGTATATTGGTCAGGATCCCCCCTCGTATGCTAGTGACTACCGGTGGGCAGTGAAAGCTTCCTTACGTGCTGATGACCCATCATTTCTTCCCAAACATGAACCGAGTCTCGAAAGACCGGTAGCCGAACTTTTAGGCATTCCCGGTCTTCCGCTATCTGACTGACAACTCCTACTGTGAGAATCCGCAAATGCGACCCCCCGGGTCTCGTCCCCGTTCTTGGTGGTCTGAAGCGTCGGAAGGGATTCCGTCGCTCCATTTGCTTGGAGTTTGTTTTGATAATTCATATCGGGTGTCCCTACGTCTATTCTAGATGCAAAGGGGTTCGTTCAGAGTCGCCAGTACGTTTTACGAGAAAACGGACAAAAAGGTTGTGTAAGGGGAAAGGCTATAGACAAGCCTTTCTTTACACGTTTGTTTGCGAAACCAGGTTTCTATAGGGTTCGGGAACTATATTACGGTTTCGGAAGGTGTTAAGCACCCATTCCGCCCTTTCGGTCTCTAGTGGATTTATATATTTATTCTATGTTGAAAAACTTGGATGTTTTTACCGATAGTCTACTACTTTCTAAAAGAAAACCCTATTTCTCGGGAAAAACGGGAAAAAGGGGTGAAAACCTTTGTATTCCGAGATCCGATGTTTTTATAAATTAAAAGATGTAAATGACAAATGACAAAAAACCTTTTATTTTGAAAGAGTATTTCGTATTATTTCCTCAGATAATGACGGTTTTCTCGAGTTGTGATTATTTTTGGAAAAGTTCGGATCTTTATGTCGGGACTAATTCAATATGGAATTAGAACTCTTTGAGGAGAGTTTATCAGACACATCGTAGTCTATGAAAAAGACAGGATATGTGGATTTTAATTCCTAGATAAGTCTTTTATCGATCCGGGGTTTGAAAACAGGGTTTATTCGGACGATAATGTACTTACTCTTCTGGTTTTGAAAGTGGTTTTATCAGGGTCTTTTGTGTCGAAAACGATAGACTATTTGTAACTTGACAATAAGTTTATTCAAATAAAACGTGGACAGAATAACAGAAGTAAAACAAGTACACAGATATCTAATTTTAAATACTATAAGGGACTTTCTTTACCTTCCCGACGAGAATAATAATAAGAAAGAAAATATAATACGGCAGAGGGATCTCTGGCGATAATAATCTTCTCTTTCTT
Organism: Lonicera japonica; assembly: GCA_021464415.1. NCBI lineage: Eukaryota > Viridiplantae > Streptophyta > Magnoliopsida > Dipsacales > Caprifoliaceae > Lonicera > Lonicera japonica. The sequence goes on from JAKCWG010000379.1 coordinate 93,597, forward strand.
CAGATATTTCCGAGAAATCAATTCCGGAGGCGGGACACGTCGAGTGTCGAGGATAGATTCGATAATTCTTCAGAAATAAGATAATAGTAGAAAAATGCTTGATAAAAATCAAATCTAAAGCTCCAAATTCTCAGATTCCAATTGCTGCCCCTGAACCCTTGGGGGTGTTGGCCTATTTATACTGCTCGGGGAAGATTGTCGCGCGATATTCCCCCAAAAAAGGCAAGTGTCGCGCGACATATCTGTTTGTCGCGCGACATTCCTGTATGTCGTGCGACAAACGACTGAAGTGATGGGTCCTGACACTGTGATGTGTCAGAAAGTGGTTGGTCGGGTGCAGAGAGGGATTGTCGCGCGACATAGTGGGATTGTCGCGCGACATTCCAATGATTGTCGCGCGACAATGTGATATGTCGTGTGACAATCCTTCATAAAAAAAGGTTTGTCGCGCAACAAACCCCCCCGGAGTAGTTTCGGGTGCTCGGGTGTGTCCTGGACTCCAAAAAATAGTAGTCTCGTAGGTCGTTAGGGTTCTTGCGGGGGTCACGGATCGGGGTGTCTACAGACCCTCTCGACTCAAGCTCCTTGCTTGCAAGGAATTGAGGCGACTGGAAGAGATCATGATCCATGGCTCCCGCATGAACTCTAAAGAAGTGTTTATGCAAAAAGTGCTTGTGAGTGCCTCCGGAGAGGGCTTCGTGTTTGGTTTTGCCTCCGGAAAGGGCTTTTGTTACTTCATTGCCTCTCTCGAGAGCTTTGAATTGTTCCACTTGCCTCAGATGGGAGGACTACCATTGATCTTCTTTGCACCTCAGATGGGAGGACTACCATTTGCGCCTCAGATGGGAGGACTACCGTTGTGCCTCTCTGGGAGGGCTTCGCCTCAGGTGGGAGGACTACCGTTTGTGCCTCTCTGGGAGGGCTTCGCCTCAGGTGGGAGGACTACCGGTTGTGCCTCTCTGGGAGGGCTTCACCTCAGATGGGAGGACTACCGTTTGTGCCTCTCTGGGAGGGCTTCGCCTCAGATGGGAGGACTACCGTTGTGCCTCTCTGGGAGGGCTTCGCCTCAGGTGGGAGGACTACCGCTGTGCCTCTTTGGGAGGGCTTCGCCTCAGGTGGGAGGACTACCGTTGTGCCTCTCTGGGAGGGCTTCGCCTCAGGTGGGAGGACTACCGTTTGTGCCTCTCTGGGAGGGCTTCGCCTCAGGTGGGAGGACTACCGTTTGTGCCTCTCTGGGAGGGCTTCGCCTCAGGTGGGAGGACTACCGTTGTGCCTCTCTGGGAGGGCTTCGGCTCAGGTGGGAGGACTACCGTCTGTGCCTCTCTGGGAGGGCTTCGCCTCAGGTGGGAGGACTACCGTTTGTGCCTCTCTGGGAGGGCTTCGCCTCAGGTGGGAGGACTACCGCTGTGCCTCTTTGGGAGGGCTTCGCCTCAGGTGGGAGGACTACCGTTGTGCCTCTCTGGGAGGGCTTCGCCTCAGGTGGGAGGACTACCGTTTGTGCCTCTCTGGGAGGGCTTCGCCTCAGGTGGGAGGACTACCGTTTGTGCCTCTCTGGGAAGGCTTCGCCTCAGGTGGGAGGACTACCGTTGTGCCTCTCTGGGAGGGCTTCTAGATCTGTAAGAAGAAGGAAAAAATGCCTCTGGGAGGACTTTCATGAGTAACTTTTGCCTCTGGAGAGGGCTTGTGATTTTGCCTCTGAAGAGGGTTTGTGTTTGTGATTTTTGTTAAAATTTAATTTGTCTCTCTTTAGACTGCTAGAGTGAGAGAGAGAAGTTTTTGTGAGGGTGAAAAGAGCTCCTCGAGGTCTAATCTTATCCGAATGTCCGCTTTCCTATATCTTTCTTGAATTTTGTTCTCATGTTTTCCTCGAGTGAGGGTACTTTTCTCAGAAGGCAGTTTTCGATTTTCTTTTGCTTTCCGCAGCGTGATGATTCGAGGATTTTCTAAACCATCTCTTCTGTATCGTGCTGAAAAGAAAATTTGTCTAAAAGTCCAATCTCTGATCTCTGTTCTTTTCTCAGTTTCTCTTTTTGGTGGGCCCAACATCGTTTTCTGTTTTTCGATGCCCTTATTTCTCCCTCTTTTGGGAAAGACTTTTCCTGGCCCTCTCTGTTTTTGACCAGGAGTCTTTTCATCCCTTTGTCGTGGTCAGGTGCCTTACTCACCCAAAACGAAGCCCTGAGCCGGTTTGGCCTAGCTGTCACTTTTGGTGTGGCTCTCCCTGTCACTCTACATTTCTGTTTCTCTCGCTTGCTTTGGGCGCTCATGCGGGTTTCTCCTCTTTTCTCCTCTTTCAATTTTTTCTATTCCCGTCTTATCTCGCTGTTCTGCTTTTTCTTAATTGATGGTCTCGGTCCTTCTGTGAGATCAGAGACTACTTTTAATCGTGGCATTCCGCTCTCGCATTTTTCGGGGAAATGATTTGGAAATTTTCTCTTTGAAATCTTTATGGGTGTGCGGTTTTAGCAATTTTTTCGAAAACTGCTCCTCGGAAGTCCTCCTGTAGGAGATAAAAATGAGAAAAGAGGTCAAAAAAATCAGGGGAGAGGGTGGTTTGTCGCGCGACATCTCGGTGAAATGGCTCTTTGTCGCGCGACAATGTGGCCATTTGTCGCGCGACAAACTGCCCCACTATATAAGCCTCCTGCTGAGCTCATTCCACCTCATTCTCTCCCTTCTCTTTCTCTCTCTAGCTCTCCTTCTCTCTTCTTTTCTTCTCTCCCAAGCGCGGAAGCTTTGTCGTGTTTTTGACTTTTCCGACCTTTTCACATATATTCTACCTATACCGATGGACCCTGCTCATCTCGACCGATTGGAGGGTGACCAGGAGGAGGTCACCTTTACTGACGCTCAGGGCGTTCTCCGCTGCAGCCCTCATCACGACGACTGGGCGGACTTGGACTGGTATGATGAGGATGGGATAGACCGCGGTCAGGCGGTGGTCTATCGGGATGCTATCCGAGCTGCTCCGGTCCCGGATGTCCCGTGGCTTTTGATGGAGCCTGTCTCTCACGAGATTCGTCGTCGATCTCTGGTATGTCTTCTTTCGTGCATTTATCTGTTCTGCTTCTTGTCGTTTCCTGTATTCGTTTTAGATAATGTTAGTATGCATGTCTGCCTAGGAATAACGCCCGATTTTAGCGAACACATACTTTTACCTGTGATACCTCTTAGGATTTTAGGAAAAATACATAATCTACCCCTATAGCCCTATAACTCTCATAATTACACCAAAGTACCCTCAGGTTTGGAAAATTACATAATTTACCCCTATAGCCCTATAATTCTCATAATTACACCAAAGTACCCTCAGGTTTTGGAAAATTACATAATTTACCCCTATAACGCAATATCTCTCATCATTACACCAAAGTACCCTCAGGTTTGGAAAATTACATAATTTACCCCTATAACCCAATATCTCTCATAATTACACTAAAGTACCCTCAGGTTTTGGAAAATTACATAATTTACCCTTATAGCCCTATAACTCTCATAATTACACCAAAGTACCCTCAGGTTTGGAAAATCACATAATTTATCCCTATAGCCCTACAACTCTTATAATTACACCAGAATACCCTCAGGTTTGGAAAATCACATTTTTTTACCCCTATAGCCCTACAACTCTTATAATTACACCAAAATACCCTCAGGTTTTGGAAAATTACATAATTTACCCCTATAACACCATATCTCTCATAATTACACCAAAGTACCCTCAGGTTTGGAAAATCACATAATTTAACCCTATAGCCCTACAACTCTTATAATTACACCAAAATACCCTCAGGTTTTGGAAAATTACATATTTTACCCTTATAGCCCTATAACTCTCATATTTACACCGAAGTACCCTCAGGTTTTGGAAAATTACATAATTTACCCCTATAGCCCTACAACTCTTATAATCACACCAAAATACCCTCAGGTTTTTGGAAAATTACCCTTATAGCCCTATAACTCTCATAATTACACCAAAATACCCTCAGGTTTTTGGAAAATTACCCTTATAGCCCTATAACTCTCATAATTACACCAAAGTACCCTCAGGTTTTGGAAAATTACATAATTTACCCTTATAGCCCTATAACTCTCATAATTACACCAAAGTACCCTCAGGTTTTGGAAAATTACATAATTTACCCTTATAGCCCTACAACTCTTATAATTACACCAAAGTACCCTCAGGTTTTGGAAAATTACATAATTTACCCTTATAGCCCTATAACTCTCATAATTACACCAAAGTACCCTCAGGTTTTGGAAAATTACATAATTTACCCCTATAACCCAATATCTCTTTCTCTTGTCTACAGTGGGTTGGCCGGGGTTGGGGTTCTCCCAACACTATATCTTCGGAGTGGCGACGGGCACCGTCCCCTGTCAAGGAGTTGATTCTTGCGACTCCTTTTGGCTCCCTCTTCGACGCCCTCCCAGAGCGGGTTTCTAGGGCGGCAGTTTTGGTGTCAGCACTGGCTTGCCATTGGTGGGATACTACTCATACCTTCCATTGGAGCTGGGGTGAGATGACAATGACACCCCTCGATCTTTTTGCTCTGACCAGGATTCCTTCGGGGGGGTCCGCATTCAGATCGATGTCCCTTTGCGTCTGACGGCAGAGGGTATTGTTAGTGCGCTTGGATGGTTCCCGGAGCGACGGAGTTCCGGTGATACGATTCCTCGGGGTGTCCTAGTTACGCGGCTAGCCACAGAGAGAGCTCGGCTAGTTGCTTCAGGGGTTCCTATGACCCGTTAGGAGGCGCGCCAGTATGCCCGTGTCCTTCTTCTGTTGACACTCCATGATTTATTCGAGGCTCGTGGTGGGGACACGGCTCATCTTTGGTGGTTGCCCTATCTTCGGGACTTCAGCCTTATGTTTGACTATGACTGGGGAGGCTTCATTCTTGCAGTCCTCTATGATGCCATGGACCAGGTCTCTCGCCATTTAGCCCTGAACCTCAAGGGCTTTTCTCTGCTGTGGGAGGTACATACTTTAGTCCTTTTGTCCTTGCTTCAGTTTTTTACATATTACCTGTTGATCATTGCTGATTTCTTTTATCTTTCCTTTTCAGAGCTGGTTTGTTGCTTATACCCGCCTGGGTCGTGCCCAGGTGGATCTCCTCGTTGAGAACGAGGACCAGTTTCCTTTTCTCTGCCGATTCATTGCGGGGAACTACCGGGCTCCCTATGTATACCGGACTCGGGAGACCGGAGCTGCTGCCGTTCACGACCTGTTGGAGGAGCAGGTAAATATTTTAGTTCTCTTGCTCTTTGATAGTTAGATAGAATATATAAATTATTGAGAATAAAAAAACTTGTTTTCTTTTCAGGTTGAGTGGGCCCCTTGGGGTGATCTGAGTCCCCATTATGGGTATGGCCGCGCCCTGACCGGCTCGAGGACTAGGCGGCTTATCCGGGATGAGTACGGCCTTCTCTTCTACTTGGGCGAGAGGGTCATTCGCCAGCACACGCCGTCCCAGTGGCCTCGTGTTCCATTATTCCCTCCTGTTCTGATGAGGCGGACGGGCGAGATCGATCCGGTGACGGTGCAGGCCTTGGTCGACGGACTCGGCTTCCAGACGTTCGTCGAGGAGGGAGACTACCCCGTTTTTGCTGCCCGTTATCTGATGAGGGAGCCGAAGGGGACTCGGGGACGAGTCTTCTATGAGAGGTACTGGGCATTGGGAGGTGATCCCAACTACATACGGGGACAGACCCATTTAGCTAGGGCGGTTCCGGGTCACTTGCCACCTGTCCCCGATTAGAGGGACAACATTCCGGATTATGAGAACGAGGATCCTGAGGGAGAGAGGGATGTTCCTGCTGCGGCCAAGGGCGGTGGTCAGCCAGAGGGTGAGGGAGGTGATGCGACAGCTGTTCCAGAGCCGTCACCTCAGGCGACACCTGTGAGGGAGCAGCGTACTGAGGGTTTCGAGTTTCCCACCGGCCCTTCTGTGTCTCCGAGGGTTCTTTTTGCTGCTGCTGAGGCTGCTGAGGGGAGAGCGGGATTGTCGGAGAGGTCCTGGGAGCCTGCGGACCTTGGGGAAGACTATGAGCAGTTCGGGCGGACTCCTCCAGCTGCGGTGGCTACTCCTTCTAGTGGGGTATCTCCTTTGAGGGCGACGGCCATAGTGGATCCTCCGGGGGTCCGTACCTACGCCACGTTGACTCCCCTTCCGGCGACTGTCATGGGTCCTCCTGCCCGATCTCCAGGTTTGGGGGGTTCTTCATCCCGGCCTCCCTTGTTCCCGATCCGTGAGGAGGGCGGGTCCACTTCTGCTGGTGTTCCGGCGGGGTTATCTATTCCGTGGGTAGATCTACCCCCACTCCCCAGGGACATCTGTTACGTTGGCGCTGGATTACGTTGATATCCCGTCCCGGAGTACCCCCTTCCTGAGGATACTTTTGACTATCTGGGTGGTCGCCCTGATGACGAGGTACTTTCTTCAACTTCTCTTGATACCTTTACATCCATATCTATCTATTTTGACTGTGCTAATTCTTTTATCTTATGTCTTTTTACAGCGGGTGAGTGTACGGGTGGCAGACCTACGGGCTTGGCACGCCCAGTATCTTTACAGCTGGAACCTGCTCCAGTACGTCGGTCGAGACCCTCCGGCCTACATGCGCGATTATCAGAGGGCTATCGACGTCTCCTTACGGCCGGACGACCCCCTGACCTCCTCTCATGTTCGGTCGGAGTCTAGGCGGAGTAGCAGTCGGACTTCTAGGCGATCCCGATCTTCGGTGATCCATCCGACGGCACCGGTTCAGTCTACGGGTCCTTCCCAGGCGGCAGCTCCTCCCGCTCCCAGCGTCCCAGTCGTTGATCTTACTCCCGAGGAAGGCTCGGGTGATAGTGGGAGCGTGTCAAAACGCGCCCGAGTAGATTAGCTTTCCCTTTTCTGCATTTAGTGTTAGTTTTGGACAGATATGTATTTATTTTTAGACATGTTTAGACAGATATTTAAAAACTGTTTTTTTATAGGATTTATAAAATATCTTTATCTGCGTTTGATTATACTTTTATTCTCTGTGTGTGAAAGATATATATATAAGAGTCAGTGATTTAGAAGCCATACCTTGTAGTGTAGTGATATTTTTCCTGTAAACAAAGAGCAAAGTGAGAACAAGAAAGCATCTAAAAAATGATTCTTTTAGCAAAAATGACTGTTATGTGTAAGAAAAAACCAAATTAGGGTGACCCCAAAGGGGTTTGTCGCGCTACAATCCCTCCTGGATATGAGTTTGTCGCGCGACAAACAGGTACAGGTCCCTCTTTTTTTGCTATAAATACACCCATCTTCCTTCCTTCATCCCCACACTTTCCGAAAATGTCTTCTTATCGCACAAAATCTGATTTTTCTTATGTCAATGCTAGAGATGCTTTGATATCTTCTGAAAATGGTCTGAACTTTGGTGCCTTCAGTCCTTTAGCGGGTTGGTGCCATCGTCCCGTCGATTTTTCCTTTCTATTAGGTGCCTTGTATTTCTGGAGTCCTGCGGACCATCTCTTCCGCTTTGGACTAGAAGAGCTCTGCCCGACCTATGAGGAGTTCTCCTGGCTGTTACGTTCTGACGTTCGTCTCCCGATGGCAGTTCCCATAGAAGAAATCGGTCCCCGTGACATGCTAATTGCTCTGTTAGCCATTCCCCAGGCGGCCTGTGATGGTTTCATTGCCGATGGTTTTCTTGACCTCCATAAAATGGTGAGGTTCTTTCATCGTTATGAAGATAGGGCCTCTTACGGCGTGGGGCGTACTGCAGCGGCCCTGATTTGCCTGGTTTCTGATATGCTGCTGGTGACGGGTTCTTCCCGTGTTGATCCAACTATCTTGAGTCTGATTTACCAGGCTAGAAATGGGGAGTCTATAGTGCCGATCATTCTTGCAGAGACCCTGAATGGTCTTGATGATGTTCAACGGGGGGCCTCGCCCTTCTTTCGGGGGAGTCCACGTCTGCTATACATGTGGCTGCTAGAGCGCTTTCGATCGGTGGGTTTCAACGGAGCTCGGCTCGACAATCCGACTCATTTCTTCCATCGGCCTCTTTTTGGTGCTTTGACCATGTCTTCCTCTGATTGGACGGTATGGTTTTCGGAGAACTTTCGGGCTATCCGGTGGAACATTCCTTGGTGGAAGCTGAGGGCGATGGTACTTAGCACTGGGGGTCAGAACTACGTTCGACTCCGCGGGCTCTGGTTCACTTCCTTTTATCTCCCTGGGCGTCTTTTTCGCCAGTTTAACATTCCTCAGGAGATTCCCCTTGGTTTGAACAACTTCTCTTCCGAGTCTAAATTTGTGACCCCACATGTTTCTTTATCGGTAGAGAGGATGTGGCGTGCTCTACTCGTCAGTTCAACTATGCCCGTTTTGGTATTACCCGGCCCATCCGGGCTGATATCATCCGCTCTTGCTGGCAATCTCTGGAAGGAGAACTGATCGACGACCCCTTTCAAATGGAGTGGTTCCGGTTCATGGATACGGAGGCTACTGATGATAACATTGTCTTTGCATATCAGATCTTGGACGAAGCTCGGATCGATTTGGCTATTGAGGACCCAGTGTGGCCAACCCCTAGGGATTAGTTTCTTTCGTATTTGTTATGTCTCCTTTGTAACCTTTGGTGTTCTGAACCACCTTTTAATAATATATGAGGGACTGCTTGCGGGAAATAAATTTATTTACAAAGTTTAAACCGGGCCTGAAGTCACTTCTCAGGTTGCCTACGTTCCCCTTTTTTATTTTTACAAAGAACAAAAAGTTTTTGAGTTGGGGCTCAGGTTTACGTAGTTCTTATTACATGCCACACCTATTGATAATACTTCTTCAGTCGATCCATGTTCCTGGTGAATGTAGTAACTGCCCATCCAAATCAGTGAGTATAGCGGCACCTCCTGTATCGATTTCTTTGACGATGTATGGCCCTGTCCACTTCTGCCCGAACTTACCCCTCGGATCTCTGGCCGGTTCTCGAATTTCTTTCAATACAATATTGTTCTCGTTGATACCCCGAGTCCTCACTTTCTGGTTAAATGCTCGAGTGATTCTCTTCTGATATCCCTGATGGTGGTATGCGGCTTTCAATCTCTTTTCATCTAGTAGGGCTAGCTCGTTATAACGTGCCTGGACCCATTCCAGTTCATTGACTTGATTTTCTAGTATTACCCTGAGGGAGGGGACTTCTAATTCAACAGGGAGGACTGCTTCCATCCCGTATGTAAGAGAGAACGGGGTTGCCCTTGTGGAGACCCTCTCGGTGGTGCGATATCCCCACAATGTATAAGGTAACTTCTCTGGCCAGTCTCGACAGGTGTCGGTCATTTTGCTTAGGATATTCTTCAGATTTTTGTTGGCGGCTTCAACTGCCCCATTGGTTTGTGGCCTGTATGGCGAAGACCTGTGTCTGGTAATACCGTATTCTTCCATGATGGTATTAGCTTCTCCTTCGAAGTGGGTGCCGTTATCTAAGATGATCTCGTGTGGGACCCCATATCGGCAAACAATATTCCTTTTGATGAATCGGGCTACTTTTTTGGCATCGAGGGTCTGGTAAGACTCGGCTTCTACCCATTTGGTGAAGTAGTCGATGGCCACTAGTATGAATTCATGGCCGTTGCTGGCTTTGGGCGAGATCTTCCCAATGACGTCGATTCCCCAGGTTGCGAAAGGCCAGGGAGCAGTCATGGTGTACAACTCTTTTGGAGGAAGCTTCTGGGATTTAGCATAAATTTGGCACTTGTGACAACGGCGTACGTGATTAGCGCAGTCGATTTGCAGAGTAGACCAAAAATAACCTTGTCTGATGATCTTGCGGGCAAGTGTATGTCCGCTCATTTGAGGTCCGCAATCGCCCCCATATATCTGATCCATTACTCTGACTGATTCTTCTTCGGTGAGGCATTGAAGATGAGTTCCGTCGTAGTTTCTTTTATACAATCTTCCGGCACAAAGTATGAACCCTGATGCTAATCTTCTGAGCGTGACCCGTGTTTTCTTGTCTGTTTTCTCAGGATACTGATGGTTCTTCAGCAGGTTCCAGATATCGTAAAACCAAGTGGTTGGATCCCCTTTCCCTTCATTCTCTACTACCAAGGCCGTGCAGTGTGCTGGTTCTGACTTCTTTTGTACCGTAAGGGTTATTTCTTCCATCCCCTCCGGGATATCGATCATAGATGACAGGGTTGCTAGTGCGTCGGCAAAACTGTTCTGAGACCTAGGGAGATAGTAAAACTCCACACGCTCGAACTTTCCTGCGACATCCTCTAGTCGGGCGAGGTAAGGGACTAATTTCTCATCTCTGATCTTCCATTCCTTCAGAACTTGGTGGACCACTAGTGCTGAATCTCCGTATACCTGTATTATCTTTATACCCTTTTGAAGAGCGATCTCTAACCCGAGTATGCATGCTTCATATTCGGCCATGTTGTTGGTGCAGAAGAAGTCCAGGCGATATGATACCGGAGAGTGAGTTTGGTCCGGAGAAACTAACAGGATGCCTATCCCGTTTCCGTTTCGATTGGCGGCCCCGTTAAAGTACAACTTCCAGTCTTCATCGATCTCGACGTTCATGATGGTTTCGTCCGGGAACTCGGCTTCTTCTAGCATGTCTCCTAATATCGGATTGTGGGCCAGGTAATCAGCTATGATCTTGCCTTTGACTGCCTTTTGGGTCATGTAGGTGATGTCGAATTCGGAGAGTAGAAACAACCATTTTGCCATTCGGTTCGAGAGAGCCGGTTTCTCGAAGAGGTATTTCAACGGATCAATTCGTGATGCCAGGATGACTGAGAAAATTAGCATGTAGTGCCGTAGTTTCTGTGTTACCCAGATGAGAGTGGTGCATGATTTCTCCAATGGTGTGTAGTTCATTTCAAACGGGGACAGTTTCTTGCTGAGGAAATAGATGGCCTGCTTGTAACGACCCGGTCGCACCTCAGTACGATATTGTCCGCTCTGGGTAGCGTCCTAGCCAGGCCTCAGCCCCAGGACATCTACCCTCACGGCTTTGTTTCTGGGAGCTCACGACCAGCTTCCCAGGGGGTCACCCATCCCTGGATTTCTCTGGTCCAAGCACGCTTAACTTCGGAGTTCTCATGGGATCCGAAGCAGTGAGCTACCCAAAAGGCCTCGTACTTAATTAGCGACCATATCTTACTTATATGGGTCTCCAAGGATCCCCCAACTTCGGTGTGGGATGCCCCCTTTGAGCTACCATTCCTCCACACAAGGGAGTACTCATCGCTCGAGCTACCATTCCTCCACACAAGGGAGTACTCATCACTCAGGGCGTCACATCCTTCCCCCCAAGGGAATCGACGTCCTCGTCGACACACCGTACTCTGTGGGGTCCGCTCTGATACCATTTGTAACGACCCGGTCGCACCTCAGTACGATATTGTCCGCTCTGGGTAGCGTCCTAGCCAGGCCTCAGCCCCAGGACATCTACCCTCACGGCTTTGTTTCTGGGAGCTCACGACCAGCTTCCCAGGGGGTCACCCATCCCTGGATTTCTCTGGTCCAAGCACGCTTAACTTCGGAGTTCTCATGGGATCCGAAGCCAGTGAGCTACCCAAAAGGCCTCGTACTTAATTAGCGACCATATCTTACTTATATGGGTCTCCAAGGATCCCCCAACTTCCGGTGTGGGATGCCCCCTTTGAGCTACCATTCCTCCACACAAGGGAGTACTCATTGCTCGAGCTACCATTCCTCCACACAAGGGAGTACTCATCACTCAGGGCGTCACACTGCTCTTTCCGGGTATCAGTCAGGTGCTGGGCTAGCATTGCTCCTGCGGCTGAATCAGTGACGGTTAGGTATAAAATTAAAGGTAGTCCGGTTTGTGGTGGGGCTAATACTGGGGGGTTGGAGAGATATTCTTTGATCCTATCAAAAGCTTCCTGGCATTGATCGTTCCACTCTCCCGGTGAAGATTTCCTCAGGAGTTTGAAGATGGGTTCGCAAGTCTGAGTGAGCTGAGAGATGAACCTACTGATGTACTGCAGATTACCCAAAAATCCCCGGACTTCTTTCTCAGTACGAGGTTTAGGCATTTCTTGGATAGCTTGAACCTTGGCGGGGTCTACCTCGATCCCTCTCTTACTGACAACATAACCTAGGAGTTTTCCTTTGGTTACCCCGAACACACATTTCTGCGGATTGAGTCTCATCTGATACTGGCGGAGCCGGTCGAAGAAAGTTCGCAGGGCTGGTATGTGACCTTCCCTCTCCTTTGATTTGATTATCATATCGTCTACATACACCTCTACTTCTTTGTGGATCATGTCGTGGAAAATAGCGGTGGCTGGTCTCTGATAGGTTGCCCCGGCGTTCTTCAGCCCAAATGGCATAACTGTGTAGCAGTATGTTCCCCATGGTGTGATGAAAGCCGTTTTTTCCTGGTGATCCGGGTGCATTTTAATCTGGTTATACCCGGCAAAACCATCCACAAATGACTTTAGGGCATGGTTGGTAGTGTTATCTATTATCAAATCGATGTTGGGCAATGGGAAATCGTCCTTCGAACAAGCTTTGTTAAGATCCCGGTAATCCACACACATGCAGACCTTCCCATTTGCCTTTGGAACGGGCACAATGTTGGCTAACCATGAAGGGTAATCGATCACCCGTAAAAACCCTACACTCAGTTGTTTCATCACTTCTTCCTTTACCTTTAGGGACCATTCTGGCGTAAGTTTTCTTAACTTTTGCTTGACAGGTCTGAACTCCGGCTTGGTATGTATCTCGTGCATGACTATCTGACTGTTCAATCCTGGCATATCCGCATAAGACCAGGCGAAGACATCCACGTACTCTTTCAGAGTTTGTGTGAATTCCTCTTTTTCTGTTTCACTCAGACTTGTCCCAATGCGGACCTCCTTTCTTTCCTTTTCTGTTCCGAGGTTAATTTCGAGAGTGTCTCCTTCTTCGCTTTGTATACGCTGCTCCTCCCGTTCAGGGTGTTCGTTCAAACTTTCTAACTCCTTATAAGCTATTACAGAATTACAAATAACAGGATAACGCAACACAAAGTTTTCTTCATTGATAATAGTGTTTACTGGTACAAGTTTAAAGAGTAAATCTAGGAGTGGCTCTTTCCTAGCCTTACTTTCACTCTCACCTCTCACCCTTACAATTTCACTCTTTTCCCTTTCCCTTTGGTAGTCTGGATCAGCGTATATCAGGTGTACGGGGTCATCCCTTGGATCGTCATCCCCTAGAACCATGATGTCGAAAAGATCTCCGATCATTTCTCCCTCCTTGTCTGTCTTGTCTTCGTTTCCTTCTTTCAACCCGATCGTTAATTTGGTGGAGAAACTGTGTTCAATGCTTTTTTTGACATATAGATCCTCTTCATAGAAGATTTCCCATCCCGACAGGTTCTCTCCGTCGTTGTTTCTCCAAGGTTCTTGAAAACCGCAAAAGGGGAAGTCCTCTCCTTCTTTGACAAAAAATCCGTTCAAAGAGCTGAAACTCGGATACTGATGCCCTCGGCCCCTTTTTTGCTGATTGTCTTCTTCAGTGTGTTGGTACCCCAAACCTTCCTTTTCGTACCTCGTTACCGGTTCCAAGGCTTGAAGTAGTCCTGATTGTCCCATTCCTAGGCCGGCTCCAGGTAAGTATTTCATCATTCTTAGCATATTTGTAATCTTGGTGCTGAGAGACCGGGATATTGTCTGGGGGAAGATATTCGATTATCTGAGTGCTGAGAGTTTGTACTTGAGGCTCATAAGAAAAGCCTCCTAACTGTATGCTCTGGCTCCCGATTCCCAAAACAGGTAACTCCACATCTGCCAAGGTCCTTTCAGGATATCCTTGGATGGTAATTATGTTCCCCTCAAACGGTATCTTGATCTTTTGGTGCAAGGAGGAGGGGAGTGCTCCTATGTCGTGTAGCCACGCTCTTCCCAGCAGGAGGTTAAAACTGGAGGGAATGTCTATGATTTGGAAATCGGCCGGAAAAATTCAGGGACCGACCCTGAGATCTAGCTTTAGAGAACCCAGAACGGCCCTTCTGGTATTGTCGTAGGCCCTGACAGTCACGGCGGATGGAGAAAGTTCTGAATCCAAGATGCCCAGGCATCTAGCGGTCTTCAAGGGGCAGACGTTTATGGTTGACCCGTTGTCGATAAGGACTTGTGGCAAAATCTTCCCTCGGGTTCAGACGGTGATATGGAGAGCCAGGCTGTGTTTCCTCCCTAATGGAGACAGATCCTCATCTAAAAATGACAGACTTCTTTGGACTGTAAGTGACCCGATCATGTTTGGCAGTTGTTCGGGTGTGGAGTCCGGTGATATCACGGCTTCGTCCAGAAGTTTGATGTAAGCGGTCCTGTGGGGTTTGGAGGCAACCAAGAGGCCCCAAATGGTGATGTGTGCCTGGGTCTTCTTCAACTGCTCAAGCACTCTATCTTCTCCCATTTCCTTTGGTGGCGGTGTTTTCTCGGCCTCCGTCGGTGGTGGTTGGTATACCCTTCCTGAACGGGTGATCTGTTGGATCCAAAGGGATGCTGGGTTTGATTCCTCTGAAGTTTCTGACAATTCCGGCTCCGTCGACCAACTGAAAGTCCCGGGGGAGGTTTCTGTCATACAGATTGTCTCCCTGGGGGGGTTTTGGGATTTCCATGATTGTTTCTTTTTATTCTGGGTCCATCCTATCCCAGATTTTCCGGGATTGGTTTTGATTGTAAGTGGCTGTGAGATCCCCTGATTTGCCTTTCCTAAACCCTGCCCGGGTAGGAAGTTCATTTTGGTCATCCATTGGTCAATTATGAGATTGAGGCCTGGGGCAACTTGAGCCTTTGCTGGCAGTACATCGGGTGCCCTGTAGGCTAGGTCATCTCGAATGAGCCCCACGGGATCGAAGCCTTCTTCATCAGTGGTCAAGGCATTAATCCCTGCAGGTGGAGCATGGTTAGGAAGTGGATTGTTAGTAACATTGGGCTCGCCGGGTGCGGGGATGGTTCCGGCTTCAATGAGGTCTTGAATACGATGACGAAGGGCCAAACAACGCTCCGTGTCGTGTCCTGCAGCTTGATGATACGCACAATTCTCATTCATTCTCCAGGTATTTGGAATAGGGTTTTGTGGGGGGCGCGGGTTGAGTGGAGTGATTAGTCCGGCCTTTTGGAGTAGCTCCAGACTTTTTACCAGTGTAGTGGGGAGGGTGCAGAAGTTTCTCCTTTTCTTGTCCTCGGTGTTCGAAGGGCCTCCTTGTGCAGGCCAACTCATCGGAGGTGGCTGTTGTGGTTGTTGAAAGGGGTTCTGTTGATAGGGGTATGAGCTTATTTGATTCATGGCTGTAGTGGCTGTCTTTCTCCCGGTGTATGCGGCTTTCTTGGTATCGGTTTCAACTTTCTTGGCCAATTCTTCCTCTACTTGTGACCCCATACTCAACAGGGCCCTGAAGTGTGGGAATACATGCTTTCCCATGCAACTCAGTACGGCTGGAGTGAAATTCTTCTGAATGATTTCCAGCTGTTCTTCTTCATCGGGTCGTTTGGACATTTGGGAGGCCATCTCCCTCCAGCGGGTGACAAAGTCGCTGAAGCTTTCTTTCTCGCCCTGTTTGGCCATTTCCAGGTGTTTACGGGTAATTTCCAAATCCTCGTTGGACCCGTATTTGGTCATAAATTCTTTGACGATATCTCCCCAAGTCTGCATGTGATGCCTTTCTAGACCAAAGAACCATCTCAGGGCGGCTCCCGTGAGAGTCATGTGAAAGGCTTGTGCTAATTCCGGCTCTCCACAACCGGACACTTGCATGGATCTGATGTAGGACTGTAGGTGAGTTTTAGGGGGCGTGGTTTCAGTGAACTTGGTGATGGAAGGGAGTTTGAATCCCTGGGGTAATCTCGCTTCTGGGTAGAGGGAGAAGGCATTCATATCTGTGATCTCGTCTGCACCTTTTATTAGGGACACCCCCTTCTGTAGGACCCTCATCTGCTCTTTCAGCTTCTTCATTTCCTCACTCTCTCTTGACACCTCGTCGGGCTGTTCCTGTGCTATTACCGATTCTGCATATACTGCCCGAAGTCGGTTGATGTCTGGGTATTCATTAGGGAGGGCTGCTGGGGCCGGTGGTGGAATGGGTTTTGCGGGAACTTGTGGCCATGGTCAAAACCGGGTTGTACTTGGGGTTGCGGCCAGACTATGGGTGGCTCCTGCTGTTGGTAAGTGGGGCCTGAATCCGGGGCCCATTGGTTCTGATTGTTGGGGTCGGTTTGAACGGGACCAACTACGATAGGGCCCGTTTGGGGTGGATTGGTTCCTTGAACTGGGGGGAGTACTTGTGATGACTGTCCTTGGTTCGGATCTCGATTCGGTGGTAGTCGATCAAACCCCGGTGGTGCAGTTCGTTCGGCTGATAATTATTCTATTCGGATCCGGGTACCCTGTTGCTCGTTCGTGAGGTTTGCCAGATCCCTGCTGACGGTCATGAGTAAATGGTGCATTTCGGCTAGGGTTGGCTGAGCTGATGATGCCTCGGCTAGGCTCTGATCTGTCTCTCGATTCTCACGTTCATCGGCCATTTCAGGTGTGCTTGGTCTTACTAGTCTTCCGGTGTGATCACGGCCGGCCTAACCTTCCAGTCTGTTTGTTGCATCACGACTATAGACGAAACCACGTGGCGAAGATGAAGGAAGACTGTGATGCGACTCGATTTTTGCCAAAAGAACCACTAAAAATTGCCGAGAAGAGCCTCGGATTTAAAAGGGCGTCCAAAAGTAAGCCGTAAGGTGGTACATCCCCTACGGCTGTTTGACAAGTGTTTTAACTTGACTCGATCTTATATGCAGCGCAGGTGTACAAACGGTTAAGGCTTCAGGCTCCCTCCTTTTTGGCAAGACCTTGCGATATACCCCAGGGGCGGGTACGTGCAAGAGCCTTTTGATATACTTCTCGGGTACGTGAGTGTTCTCATCACTCGATATACCTCGGGGGCGTACTTGGCCAAGGAGAGTGGAAGTAAATGCTTTCGGTTTATGTTGGCCCAAGCAAGCCAACTCCCTACTCACTTATAATACTTCCGAGGGTTTGGGGTAAATTCACACTCGTAGAAACAATGCATGATTTGTGATAGTGCGTGTGAAAAAGGTTGGGTTTACAAATATCATTATCTTGATTACGTATTTTTGAAAAATTCCCTTTTTCTGAAAAAATGTTTCTTCTCAATCAATTAACATAAGTAGGGAAAGCAGAAAAAAGCAAGTATTCAAATAAACAAAAGTCCATATATAAGAGTCTAGTTCTCTAGTATCCCCAGCAGAGTCGCCACTATGAGAATCCGCAAATGCGACCCCCTGGGTCTCGTCCCCGTTCGTGGTGGTCTGAAGCGTCGGAAGGGATTCCGTCGTTCTATTTGCTTGGAGTTTGTTTTGATAATTCATATCGGGTGTCCCTACGTCTATTCTAGATGCAAAGGGGTTCGTTCAGAGTCGCCAGTACGTTTTACGAGAAAACGGACAAAAAGGTTGTGTAAGGGGAAAGGCTATAGACAAGCCTTTCTTTACACGTTTGTCTGCGAAACCAGGTTTCTATAGGGTTCGGGAAACTATATTCGGTTTGGGAAGGTGTTAAGCACCCATTCCGCCCTTTCGGTCTCTAGTGGACTTATATATTTTATTCTATGTTGAAAAACTTGGATGTTTTTACGATAGTCTACTACTTTCTAAAAGAAAACCCTATTTCTCGGGGAAAAAACGGAAAAAGGGGTGAAAACCTTTGTATTCCGAGATCCGATGTTTTTATAAATTAAAAGATGTAAATGACAAATGACAAAAAACCTTTTATTTTGAAAGAGTATTTCGTATTATTTCCTCAGATAATGACGGTTTTCTCAGTTGTGATTATTTTTGGAAAAGTTCGGATCTTTATGTCGGGAGATAATTCAATATGGAATTAGAACTCTTTGAGGAGAGTTTATCAGACACATCGCAGTCTATGAAAAAGACAGGATATGTGGATTTTAATTCCTAGATAAGTCTTTTATCGTTCGGGGTTTGAAACAGGGTTTATCCGGACGATAATGTACTTACTCTTCTGGTTTTGAAAGTGGTTTTATCAGGGTCTTTTGTGTCGAAAACGATAGACTATTTGTAACTTGACAATAAGTTTATTCAAATAAAACGTGGACAGAATAACAGAAGTAAAACAAGTACACAGATATCTAATTTTAAATACTATAAGGGACTTTCTTTACCTTCCCGACGAGAATAATAATAAGAAAGAAAAATATAATACGGCAGAGGGATCTCTGGCGATAATAATCTTCTCTTTCTTCAGATATTCCGAGAAATCGATTCCGGAGGCGGGACACGTCGAGTGTCGAGGATAGATTCGATAATTCTTCAGAAATAAGATAATAGTAGAAAAATGCTTGATAAAAATCAAATCTAAAGCTCCAAATTCTCAGATTCCAATTGCTGCCCCTGAACCCTTGGGGGTGTTGGCCTATTTATACTGCTCGGGGAAGATTGTCGCGCGACATTCCCCCAAAAAAGGCAAGTGTCGCGCGACATATCTGTTTGTCGCGCGACATTCCTGTATGTCGTGCGACAAACGGCTGAAGTGATGGGTCCTGACACTGTGATGTGTCAGAAAGTGGTTGGTCGGGTGCAGAGAGGGATTGTCGCGCGACATAGTGGGATTGTCGCGCGACATTCCAATGATTGTCGCGCGACAATGTGATATGTCGTGCGACAATCCTTCATAAAAAAAGGTTTGTCGCGCAACAAACCCCCCCGGAGTAGTTTCGGGTGCTCGGGTGTGTCCTGGACTCCAAAAAATAGTAGTCTCGTAGGTCGTTAGGGTTCTTGCGGGGGTCACAGATCGGGGTGTCTACACCTACTCAGGTGACAGAGCCTTTTCCGATGGCGGGACCCTCCCAGGCCCTTCCAGTAGTCAACCGTACTCCCGAGGAGGCCTTGGGTGATAGTTAAAGCGTGTTGAAGCATGCTCGCCGTGACTAGTCGTTTCCTGCATAGTTTTTAGGAACTTGTTTTGAACAAAAAATGTTAGACGGTTTATTTATTTTATAAAAACTGTTTTTGTAGTTTTAATGTTCATTGTTTTTAAGAAATTTCCATTATCTGTGTGTGTGATGTGCATATAATAATTTGTTTTGAGAATACCATACCTTGGTTTGAAAAGGGCTTTTAAGATTTCTGCAAAAAGGAACATAGTGAGTAAATGTAAGACATATACAAAAGTACTTCTTTTAGCAAAAGTTTCCAGAAAAAATGACTTTGAAACTGGTTTGTCGCGTGACAAACCTTCCTGCAAAATAGTTTATCGTGCGACAATCCCTTTGTGAGATAGGTTTGTCACGCGACAAACAGTTACATAACACTTTTTCCTATAAATACTTTATGTTTCCTTCCTTCATTCCCACACCATTACTCCTGCTTTTTCGGTATAGAGATGTCTTATTTCTGTTCACAAAATGACTTTCTGTATATTAAAGCCCGAGATGCCTTAGTATCCTCGAAAAATGGTCTAAACTTTGGCATTTTTAACCCCTTGACGAGGTGGGGTTTTCGTCCTGTAGACTTTTATTTTCTTCTGGGCGCCCTGGCCTTCTTGCAGTTGGGAAAACACATTTTTCGTTTTGGTATAGACGAGCTTTGCCTGACCTTTGAGGAGTTCTCGTGGCTCCTACGTTCTGACATGTGATTGCCTATGGCTGTTCCAATTGAGGATGTTAGTCCTCGGGATATGCTCGTTGCTTTGTTGTCTATTTCTCAGGCAGCCTGTGATCATTTTTCTACCGGGGGTTTGCTGGATCTCCATCGGATGGTCAACTTCTTTCATAGTTATGAGGATGATCCCTCCTTGAATTCTGGTCGTACTGTCGCGGCTCTGATCTGCCTGGTCTCGGACATGCTGTTGGTTACGGGCTCTACTTTGGTTGATCCCACAATTCTGAGTCTCATTCACCAAGTTCAACATGGGGAAACTATAGTGCCCATTATTCTTGCTAAGACCCTGAATGGCCTAGATGATCTCAAGAGGGGGTCCTCGACTTTTCTTAAGGGGAGCCAGCATTTGTTGTATATGTGGTTGCTGGAGCGCTTTCGATCTTTGGGGTTTAATGGGGTTCGGCTGGATAATTCGACACATTTCTTCCAGCGTCCTCTTTTCAGTGCTTTGACTATGTCTTTCTCTGACTGGACTGTATGGTTTTCTGAGAACTTCCATGCAATTCGTTGTCATATTCAGTGGTGGAACTCAGGAAGATGGTGGTTGGTGTGGTGGGCAGAACTATGTTCGACTAAGAGGTCTCTGGTTCACCTCTTTTTATCTTCCCGGCGTCTTTTATGACAATCCAACATTCCCCAGAATATCCCTTTTAATTTGACCAACTTTTCTCCTGAGCTTAAGTTTGTTACTCTGCATGTTTCCCTATTTATGGAGCGACTGTGGCATGATCGTTTTGTAGGGAATTAGGGCAGTAATCATGCATCGCATACACTAATTTACGCACTAATCTTAAACCCTAGGATTTATGCTGTTCAATAAAATCGACAGAAGACATACCTTATGTGTGATTTGATGTTACTAAAACGAACCGGATGGATCGAATCCTTCTGTTGTTGTCGTCCTGAGCATAGAAATTACGACGCCTCTACGGTATGCACACACGAACGGGATGAGATCCTTGCTTGGTGTACTAGCGCCTTCTAGGGTTCTCTCTCTGGCCTCTCTAAGTTTCCTTTTCGGCCAAGATGAATAAAGGTTCCCTTTTATAAGAGAACCCTAGTGAGAACCCTAAGCAACAAACGAACTGGGCCCAAGTCCAATTTGGCCCGTTTTAATTCGTTTTGATCCAACTCGTTTTGGTGTGCGACCCTGTAGGTTTTACACTCTTTGGCAGTATAAATAAAAGCCCATTTTATTATACGAATAGTAAGCGGTCTCTAGTAAAACATTACTATTATCCAAAGGGTATAAAGGTCAAAAACAACACACAACCTTAAATTGATATTCCAAATATTAAACTCCTTTTGTCAATCGATATCTAGATTGAACACAAGACTAGGCAAGTGTCATTCTTGTATGGTTCAATCTTTATTTCTTGATCTCTAAGTATAATTAATCTAAAACAAATGACATCTCATTTGTGCACGGCCATGCGAATATTAATTACACTTATCAAGGGGCCCAACGATATCTCTCTCAATATACGAGAGTGACAAATCCCATCTTGATCAACATATACCTCTACATAGTTCATAGTATGCTCGGTCATCATCTTTATAATTACTCGATCAAGAGCAACGTTTGATAATGCCTGACATGCTAATCCCTATGTTGGTAACCATGGCGATCTCAGGTCTAAGGATAATACGATATCACAAATGGGGAACATCACTGATGACATTATGTAACACTCCTCGCAGTGGTCCCCAAAGCGGTCAGGTCCTATAGTACCTTGGTTCCCTAACAAGTATCAGTTATGTTAGCTTGTATTTTCCATATCCATGACTTGTGGATAACATAATCATCAGCTGACCATACTCTATTCATTATATCAATGTGATCCTTGGTTTATTGACATATGATTAGGGACATTTTAAATATGATTATTATAACTTTAACAAAGCATCCCACAATCAAGTACGTACTTGATGATCTAGTATTAATATATATTTATTTCAAGAGAATATAAAGTATATAATAAATAAACTTTATAAAATAACCAATAAGCATTAAAAATCTCCAAGTACAAAATCATAATCTATGAAAGTCCTAGGACATATCTCTTTCACGTTTGACCTGACAGTTCAACCATACTCGATTTGTTATTTCTCGACCTTTTTAGGCAGACATTATATGTTCTCGTTGGCAGTCTCTGGAAGAAGAGTTGGTAAGTGACATTTTTCAGATGGAGTAGTTCCGATTCATGGATTCTGAGCCTATTGGGGATAGCATTGTCTTAGCATATCAGATTTTGGATAAGGCTCGAATTGATTTGGCTACTGAGGACCCTGCTTAGCCAACCCATAGGACTTAGGTTTATCTGTATCTTTGTATTTAACATCTTTTTTTATAATCTGAGGTGTTTTGAACCACTATTTAAATAATATGCGAGAAACTATTTTCTCCTTAAATAAAAAGTTTTTCTTACAATGATAAAACTGAACCTGAAGTCACTTCCCAGGTTGCTTACAATCCTCGTTTGGTTTTTCAAAAACAAAAGTTGAGTTGGGGCTCAGGTTTACGTAGTTCTTAGTGATACATGGCATGTTTCTATTGATAATACTTCTTCGTTCGATCTATGTTGACGGGTGAATGCAATAATTGTCCATCTAGATCAGTAAGTATTGCAGTTCCCCCTGTGTTAATTTCTTTGACAATATACGACCCAGTCCACTTTTGTCCGAATTTTTCTCTCGGATCTCTAGCGGGTTCTCGAATCTCTTTTAACACGATGTCATTCTCACTGATTTCCCTGGTTTTTACACTCAGGTTGAAAGCTCGAGCAATTCAATTATGTACCCCTGATGGTGACACACGGCTTTCAGTCGCTTCTCATCTAGCAAGGCTAGCTCATTGTACCGGGCTTGGACCTATTCTACTTCATTAATCTGATTCTCCAATACCACTCAGAGAGAAGGGATTTCCAGCTCTACTGGGAGGACTGCTTTCATCCCATAGGTGAAAGAGAACGGAGTAGCTCCGATGAAAACTCTTTCAGTAGTATGGTATCCCCACAGCGCATATGGGAGTTTCTCTGGCCAGTCTAAATAAGTGCCGGTCATCTTACTTAGGATATTCTTTAAATTCTTATTGGCAATTTCAACAGCCCCATTGGTCTGCGGGCGATACGGAGAAGATATGTGCCTAGTGATACCGTATTCTTCCATAACCAAATTAGCCTATCCTTCAAAGTGAGTACCATTGTTAGAGACTATCTCATGTGGGACTCCATATCTGCAAATGATGTTCCTTCGAATGAACTGAGCTACCCTTTTTGCGTCTAGGATTCTATAGGATTCCGCCTTTACCCACTTAGTGAAATAATCTATGGCTACCAAGATGAACTTATGGCCATTACTTGCTTTGGGTGATACTTTCCCGATGATGCCGATTCCCTGGGTTATGAAGGGCCAGGGGGCGGTCATATTGTATAATTCTCTTGGGGGGAGTTTTTGAGACTTGGCATATATCTGGCATTTGTGACAGTGACGCACGTGGTCATTGCAGATGCTCTATAGTCTGGACCAGTAGTAACCTTGCTTGATGATTTTTTGAGCCAGCGTGTGACTGCTCATGTAGGGTCCGCAGTCTCCACCATGTACTTGATCCATTATTCTAACGGATTTTTTTTCTGTGAGACATTGGAGATGAGTCCTATCATAATTCCTTTTATATAATCTCCCGGCGCAGAGTATGAACCTTGATGCAAGCCTTCGGAGTGTAATGCGTGTCTACTTGTCTGTTTGCTCGAGATATCTATTGTTTTTTAGCAAGTTCCAAATATCATAAAACTAGGTGGATGAGTTCACGGATTCTTCGTTTTCAAACTCGATGGTCATGCAGTAAGCTGGGCTGGGTCTTTTTTTCTATTGTCAAGGTAATCTCCTCCATCCCCTTCGGGATGTCAATCATCGATGCTAATGTTGCTAGTGTGTCGGCGAAGCTATTTTGCAATCGTGGAATATAGTAGAACTCTGAGTACTCAAACATCTCCGCGATATCTTCCAATCTAGCCAGGTAAGAGACCAACTTCTCATCTCTGATTTTCCATTCCTTCAAAATCTGGTGTATTACCAATGCTGAGTCCCCGTAAACTTGTATTCTCTTTATTCCCTTCTGAAATGCAATCTCTAACCTGACTATGCAAGCTTCGTATTCGGCCATGTTGTTGGTGCACGAGAAATCCAGGCAATATGAAATGGGTGACTAGATCTGGTCAGGGGAAACTAACAAGATGTCTATTCCATTCCTATTACAATTAGTTGCTCCATCAAAATACATTTTTCAGTCTTCATCTGTCTCCAGATTCATGATGGCTTCATCTGAAAATTCGGTTTCTTCTACTATTTCGCTAAGCATTGGGTTGTCAGCCAGATAATCTGCAATGATTTTGCGTTTTACTAATTTCTGAGTCATGTACGTGATGTCGAATTCAGAGAGTAAAAACAACCATTTTGCTATTCGGTTTGACAGAGCTGGTTTCTCAAGCAAATATTTCAGCGGGTCAATGCGGGATGCTAGGATGACTGAAAAGATCAGTATGTAATGATGAAGTTTCTATGTTACCCAAACAAGAGCGGTGCAGGATTTTTCTAATGGTGACAGTTTCTTGCTTATATAGTAAATGGCCTGTTCTTTTCGGGTAGCGGCCAGGTGTTGAGCCAACATGGATCCTGCGGCTGTATTCGTGACTGTCTGGTATAATATTAATGGTAGTCCTAGCTGGGGTGGTGCCAATACTGGAGGATTAGATAGATAACTTTTGATTTTATCAAACGCCTCTTGATGCTGTTCGTCCCATTCTCCTGGCGATGACTTCCTTAGGAGCTTGAAGATGGGTTCACAAGTCTGGATCAGCTGGGAGATGAACCTACTGATGTACTGTAAGTTGCCCAAAAAACCCCGGACTTTTTTCTCGGTGCGAGGCTCGAGCATATCTTGAATTGCTTTAACGTTGGCTGGGTCCACTTCGATACCTTTCTTGCTGACAACGTAACCTAGCAATTTTCCTTTGTCACACCAAATACACATTTCTGTGGATTGAGTTTCATTTGATATTGGTGGAGTCGGTCAAAAAAGGCTCGTAGGGCTGGAATATGGCCTTCTCTTTCTTTTGATTTGATGATCATGTCGTCCACGTAAACCTCTACCTCTTTGTGGCTCATGTTGTGAAAAATGGCTGTGGCTGCTATCTGGTAAGTTGCCCCAGCATTCTTTAGCCCGAATGGCATGACAGTGTAGCAATATGTTCCCCATGGGGTAATAAATGATATTTTCTCTTGGTGGTCTAGATGCATTTTGATCTGGTTATACTCAATGAAACCATTTACAAATGACTTTAAGGCATGGTTGGTAGTATTGTCTACTATCAAATCAATGTTAGGTAAAGGAAAATCGTCTTTCGGACAAGCCTTGTTGAGATTTCGGGAATCCACACACATGCAGACTTTTCCATTTGCCTTTGGAACAAGCACAATGTTGGCTAACCAAGAAGGGTAATCGATCACTCACAAGAACCCCACACTTAACTGCTTAATTACTTCCACTTTTACTTTTAGGGACTATTTTCGCATGAGCTTTCTCAGCTTCTGTTTAACAGATTTGGACTCGGGTTTAGTGTGTATCTTATGCATGACTATCTGGTTGTTCAACCCTGGCATATCGGCGTAGGGCCAGGAAAAGACATTCACGTACTCTTTTAGAGTTTGTATGAGATCTTCTTTTTCAGTTTTGGCTAAGTCGACCTTAATGCGTACTTTTGTCCTTTCTTCTTTGGTCCCAAGGTTAATCACAAAAGTGTCGCCCTCATCACTTTGTAAGCGTGTGTCATTCTCTTCTGGGTGCTCATTCATACTTTCTATATCTACTAAAGTAATCATTAAATTCACAACATCGGAGTACTGAAAAGTTGGATCTTCTTTATTAATTACATTACATATGGGCACAATTTCAAAAAGTACACCAAGGAGTGATTCCTCCCTAGTTTTCTTCCCATTCTCTCTCCTATTACTACCTTTTACAATTTCACTCTTTCCATCCCCTGCCCTATCTTCTAGGCCTGCATGGATCAAGTATATCGTGTCGTCTTTGGGTATACTATCTTCAATTTTCATGACGTTGAACAGGTTTCCCATTGATTCTCCACTGTTTGTGCTTTTCTCTTCTTCATCTTCGCTCCCTTTTCCTGGGATTTCTGGCCCGATAGTTAGCTTGGTAGGGAAGGAGTGCATGATCTCCTTCTTGTGGTACAGGTCGTCTTCATAGAAAATTTCTCACCCAGACATGCTTTTTCCATCTTCATTTCTCCAAGGCTCTTGGAAACCACAAAAAGGAAAGTCTTCTCCCTCTTTAACGAAGAAATCGTTGAGTGAACTAAAACTTGGGAACTGGTGCTCCTGGCCCCTATCCCTGTGGTTGTCTTCCTCGTTATGTTGATACCCTAATCCTTCTTTCTCGTGCCTTTCCACTGGCTCCAAGGCCTGGAGGAAGCCCTGGTTTCCCATACTTATATTGGTTCTATGAGAATCCGGATCCACGACCCTCTCGGAATTCTCTTGCTCTTTTTGTTTTGAATGAAAACTAGTTTTGTAGAGTCGCCAGTTTGTTTTATATGAAAACAAACAAAATATTGTACAAAAGATAATTTGAAAGCAAACTATCTTTCATACGTTTAAAACCAGAGAATTATTTTAATAACATGCTTTGCTAGGGTTCGGGGACTATGTTATAAGTTGGGAAGGTGTTAGGCATCCAACTCGCCCTTTCGGTCTCTTAATGGATCACGTATTTAATTCCTATTTTAGACATCTTGCAAGTAGTTTGAATAGTTTTCAAAATAATCCTTCCCAGATAATTTTAGTTTAAAATCGTATTTTAAAATCAGACTCAAGCTTTGCGAGTGCCTACGTATTCATTCATAGAATGAAATCAGAGTCTTGTAGTTCCATATGTTTCAAACTAATTTTTTTTGTATTTTTTTTTGTTTTGAAAACGTGTCAAAACGGATTTTAGTTTTCTTGTAAAATTTAGAAAGGACTTATTTTGAAAGCAGTAAACTTCTTTGTAAGTTATCTAACTTTCTGTATTAAAACTCATTTTGAATGCAGTATTAAAATTCAGGAGAGTTGTAGAGAAATATACCTGATGCGTTTAAAGAAGAACGAGGATCACGTGTTCGCTCCTTCTTCTCTTTAGAACTTTCTCTCTCCAAGACTTCCTCTCTCTAGAAATTCTTTCTCTAAAACTTTGTCTTTCTCTAGACTCTCTTTCTCTCTCGAAATTCTATAAAAAAGACTCTCTAATAATTTTGACAGAGTTTCTCCTTACTAAAAACTTTGTTGAGTATTGATGATCCTAAATGAAAGTCTAAGGTTCTTATTTATAGCGAAATTTTTGCCAAAATGCTCCATAAGAGGCCAGTCGCAGGGGGTAGCCGCAGGGGGTGCGGCAGGGAGGCTGCGGTTAGTACCCTAGCCATACAGTTGGCAGATAACTGTGCGGTTGGGGGCCCCAGCCGTACGGCTGGCAGGTAGCCCTGCGGTTGGGGGGGCTGCGGTTGGTATTTCAAAATGCCTCGAAACACCTAAAAAACTCAATTTTTCTAACGGGACAATGCCCCGCACCCCACGACCTAATCGGGCAGGTCGATCCCCGTCTTAGTAAGCGAAGAGGCAACAATGGTCGTATTAGACTCTTGATAAATTTAGAGTTAGAGTCTTTCCTAACAGTCTTCTACATGCATGATGACTCAAGGCCTATTGTGAAATACTTGTTTTATAAAAAACCAGTGTTCATAGGAGAGTCATGGATTGGCGTGTTCACAAGTTCCGGGTAAATATCTCATCATTTTCAATATGTTTGTGATCTTTACACTAAGGCTCGGGACATTATTTGGGGGCAGGTATTCTATCTTTTGAGTAGTGAGTGTTTGTACTTGAGGCTCATAAGAAAAGCCTCCCAACTATATGCTCTGGCTACTGATTTCTAACACTGGTAACTCTAAGTTTGACAATGTCCTTTCAGGATCTCCTTGTATGGTAACTATCTCTTCCCCAAAGGGAATTTTAATCTTCTAGTGTAACGATGAAGGAAGTGCCCCGATGTCATGTAGCCAAGCCCTGCCTAGCAAGAAGTTGAAACTGGATGGTATGTTGATAATTTGGAAATCAGCGGGAAAGTTTCCTAGGCCAACTAAAAGGTTGAGCCTTAGGGATCCTAGCACGGCCCTTTTTGTGTTATCATAAGCCCTGACTGCTACTGTGGATGGAGAGAGTTCTTCTTCTGTGATGCCCAAGCATTTGGCGATTTTGAGAGGACAAACGTTTATGGTGGATCCGTTATCAATGAGTACCTGGGGGATGACCTTTCCCCGGGTTCGGACCGTGATATGTAGTGCCAGACTGTATTTCTTCCCTAAAGGTGACAAGTCTTAATCAGAAAAGGACAAACTCATTTGTATAGACAGCAATTCGATAATGCTTGGTATCTGCTCGGGAGTGGAGTCGGGAGATATAACTGCTTCGTCCAGCATTTTGATGAAAGGAGTTCAATGGTATTTAGAGATAACCAAGAGTCCCCAAATGGTAATATGAGCCTGAGTCTTCTTCAACTATTCCAAAACCCTATCTTCCCCTATCTCTTTAGAGGAAATATGTTTCTCTAACTCAACGGGCAGTGGCTAATAAACCCTTCCTGACCAGGTGATTTGTTGGACCCATGAAGCAGCTGGATCTGGGTCGGTTAGCTGATCTGTCCCTATCGACCAACTGAATATAATGGGGGAGGTCTCTATCATGCAGATTGTGTCCTCTTTGTTTGAGTTCTTCAGGCCTCGGGATTTCCACATTTGTCTAACTTTGTTTTGGGACCAACCTAATCCTGATTTTTTGGGATTAGTTATAAGTGAGAATGGCTGCGGCATTCCTTGGTTCATTCTTTCGAGGCCATGTCCTGGCATGAAATTCATCTTTTCCATTCATTGGTTAATAATCGAATTGAGGCCCGGTGCCATTTACGTTCTACTCGGAGGCTTGGTCATTGGGTTCTTCTTCGAATTTCTTCCTTTCATGTGGATAGCTGCAGCTTGGTTGGTTATGCCAAATTCTGCCTCAGCTTTGGGATAGGTTGGATTATCTTGAATAAGACCCACAGGATCAAATCCTTCTTCATCTATAGTTAACATATTAATTCCAGCTACAGGGGCATGGTTGGGGAGTGGGTTATGAGTGACATTGGGCCCACCGGGTGCAGGTATAGTCCTGTCTTTTATCAAGTCTTGGATGCGATGTCTGAGAGCCAAAAAACAGTCAGTATCATAGCAGGCAGCTTCGTGGTAAAGTCAGTTCTCGTCCATCCTCCAAGTGTTTGGGATAGGGTTTGGTGGGGGGCGAGGATTGAGCGGGGTGACAAGCCAGCATTTCTAAGTAACTCCAAGCTTTTGATTAAAGTGGTGGGGAGAGTGCAAAAATTCCTTTTCTTTTTTGCCTTAGTATTGGATGATTCTGCTTGTATAGGCCAATTCATTGATGGCGTGTGTTAAGGTTTGAAAGGGTTCTGCTGGTACTGGTAAGAGCTCGATTGGTTTACTGCTGGAGTAGCGGTCTTTTTTCCGAAGTAGGCTACTTTCTTGGTTTCCGTCTTTGTCTTTCTAGCCAATTCTTCTTCTACTTGCGAACACATGCTTAATAAGGCTCGAAAGTGTGGGAATACGTGCTTTCCCATGCAATTTACAACGGCCATGGTGAATTTTTTTTGTATAATCTCTATCTGCTCTTCCTCATCGGGTCGTTTTGACATCTGAGAAGCCATCTCTCTCCAGCGAGTTACGAAGTTACTGAAACTCTCTTTCTCTCCTTGTTTCGTCATTTCCAGATGTTTTTGGGTGATTTTTAAGTCTTCGTTCGACCCATATTTGTTCATGAATTCTTTAACAATATCCCCACACATCTTCGTTCAGTGCCTTTCCAAATTAAAAAACCATCTCAGGGCCGCTCTTGTGAGAGACATGTGAAAAGCCTGGGCTAATTCAGGTTCCCTGTAACTTGACACTTGCACAGATCGTATATAGGATTGGAGGTGTGCTTTTGGGGGGGGGGGTCGTGCTGGCAAATTTGGTGATTGGGGGAAGTTTGAACCCTTGGGGAAATCTTGCCTCGGGGTAGAGAGAGAAGGCTTTTATATCTGTGATCTCATCGGCCCCTTTCATCTGAGAGATTCTTTTTTGTAGGATTCTCATTTGCTCCTTCAATTTCTTCATTTTTTCACCTTCTCTTGACAGTTCCTCGGGCTGGTCTCTGAATATTGCCGACTCTACATATGCTGCTCAGAGACGATTTATATATGAAAACTCGTTTAGCAGTGCCGTTGGGGTAGTAACTGGGGCAGGTCTCAAAGGGATTTGTGGCCATTATTGGTACTGAGCTTCGAAACCTTGCTGTCCCTAGAGTTGGGGCCACACAATCGGTGGTTCTTACTGTTGGTAGGTCAGTCAAGAATCTGGGGTCCATTGAACTTGGTTGTCGTTCTGGTTGGGTGCCAAGAGGTTAGGGCCTGCTGGTTGGATAATGTTTCTGGGGATGACAGGTGGTACTTCTTGATTGTGGTGAGGATTTGGTGCTTGATGATGTGAAGTCCACCCCTGATCTCGATTCGAAAGCGGACGTTCAAATCCTGGTGGTGCAGTTTTTTTGGCTGACATTTCTTCTAAACGAATTCGGGTACTTCACTGTTCGGTGGTGATGCCTTCCAAACTCTTACTAACTGATAATAGTAGACGATGCATTTCTTCCAATGTAAGCTGGGTTCCTGTGGCCTCGGCTAGGCTCTGTTCCTCATCTCGAATTTCTAAGGTGTTTGTCATAATCGGCGTGCTTGGTCTTACTAATCTTCCCATACGATCTTGTCCAAACCAACCTTCCAGTCTGTGGTATTCTAGAGAAGCTACGTGGTGAGAATGAAGGAAGACTTCAAATAACTCTCTTTTTTCCAAAAGAAATACTTAAAAATGCCTAAGAGACAAACCTCGAGTTTTATGAGAAATGGTGAGTAAAAGTAAGCCACGGGGTGGTACATCCCCCAGGGCTGACTCTGACATGTGTTTTACTCGAACTTGATCTTATATGCAACGTAGGTGAATGCATGGTTAAGGCTTCAGGCTCCCTCCTTTTTGGCAAGGCCTCGCGATATACCCCTAGGGCGGGTACGTTGAAGAGATTTTAATATACTAACTAGTAAGTGTGATCACTTGAAATAATAACTAATTAAAAATACAAGTAAAAGTAAAAAAATGTTTGCCCAAAAACCCAAAAATAAATCCAGATTAAAATTCCGACGGAAAAAATAAAAATAAAAAAAAATCATGTGAAAAATAATGTAAAAATTTTCTCAAGGTTCATTTTCACAAAAAAAAAAAAAATAATATATTTTTGAAACTCTTATTTTTTTATTTATATTTAAAAAATATGATTCTTTGCAGATAATTAACGAAAAAAAAAAAGAAAGAAAAACAAAATAATTTTAAAATAAAAAAAAAAAGTCCACATATAAGAGCCTAGTCTCATAAAAAGTCCCCCAAAGAGTCGCCACAGTAAAAAAAAAATGCCCCGGGTCTCAATAAAAATGTTAACGGGAAAAAAACGTAAAATTCCGGGAAAAATTTACTTCAATTTAAAACTTCAATTTATATTTAAAAAAAAAAAATTTAAAATAATAAAGCAAAATGGTTTCGAAATCAAAAAAAAAAAAAAAACAAAAAAAGAAAAGTATAAT